>JAUDYJ010000001.1:78144623-78384623 GCA_030761175.1 Masticophis lateralis
GAAGTAATAAAGAAGATTTTAGGCTGTGCAGAAATGAACAGATTAACTCTAAGAATAAAAGATGAAGAGGATTCGGTATATTTCAAGACATGGGGAAGATTCTATGTATGGTTAGAAAAGAAATATGAAGAAAAGATGATAAACAAATTAGGTAAGAGAAAGATGAATGAGGGAGAAGACAAAAAGAAATAGAAACCCAGATGACACCAGAGTAAATGGAAAAGGGGAAGAGAGAGAGAGAATGTTATAATATGAATGTACAATTATGATGATAGAAGTGATAGACTAGACAAAAATGAAAGGAAATTGGAAAGAAAGTATATATTGATATAAAATTGGGGATGCTCAGATACCAAATAGGGAAATATTAGACAACAAAGGAGAAAGAAAGAAGAGAGGAGTAGAGGGTAAGATAGAAGAAGGGAGGGAGAGAGAGGAATGGAAGAAAGGGGAAAGGAGAGGAAGAAAAGATAAGGGAAAAGAGTAGGAGAGGTTAGAAAGGGGGAAAAGAAGGGAGGAATGGGGGGGGGGAAGGAAGGGGAAGTAGGGAAGAGGAAGGAGAGGAGGAAAGAAGGAAGTAGGAGAGGAGTGGAGGTAGGGAAGGGAAAGAAAGAAGAAAGAGAATAAGGTTTGTTGTAAAATGAGGGGAAAGAAAGGGTAGAAGAGCAACCCCGAATGCAATTAAAATGTCTTATTGTTATGCTTTCTTTAGAAAAAATGTGTATATGTATGTTTAATTATGAATAAAATAATGTACATTTACAATATGTGTATAAGAAATAAAAAAAATCTTTTCAAAAAATGAAATAGAATAGAGAAATGGTCGTTGTTGTTTGTTTGTTTGTTTGTTTCCATGCCTAGTTAAGGCAGGAGGATAATGGTTTCTAGGAGCTTTTGGGAATAAGATATTATACCTATGTTACTAGGATTGCGAAAGAAAAAAAAACCAACAACAATTTATTATTTTTCAAATTTATATAGCCATCTATCTCATATATATATTCTTGGAGTTTATACAAATTTGAATAATAGATAAGCATTTATTTATTACTAAATAGACACAGTAAAGAGATAGAGGAAACATTGTTTTCTGCCATCCACTTGTTTATTGGATTTTTGCAGCCCAGATATAGTGGCCCAACAATTACAATGCAAACAACTTGTTCTGTTGCCAATATTGAGGTCACATGGAATTAGGAGAGTGGTGGCTAAGATTTAGGGTCTGTTGGTGTTTTGAGCTATTGTTTTTGTTTTTTAACTGAGTTAAGCCAATTTCAGGGCTGCAAGTACAGTTTTGGTGTTTCCCACCTCAACAATGTAGATAACTGCTGTGACAATTTTGAGCAATTGCAGTATCAGAATTGCCCAAAATTGGTCAGAGAGGTTTCTGCAGATTTGGGGGTTACATGTGGCATAAGCCACCAATTTTCTTCCTTCCCTTTTAGAAGATCAATGAGTTAGACTAATCTCTCCATTCTTATAAGACCATTGGGTCTTTTTCTGATATAGTCTGAAGACCAGGACTTTGAATATTTTTAAAAACAGCTCTGAGATTCGCAGCATCTTTTTTTTTTTTTTTTTTGGTAATATGATATACATTTATTTGTGTTTTATTACAATGCTCTTAATTTTTCTCTAGAAATCTTAATATATCTGTGGGGAAACTAGGATAATGAAGGTTGTCAAAACAGCTTATCACCTTGACTAACTATTTTAACAAACTATGATTCAAAAGAAATATCATTCCAGGTAGCAAATGACATATATAGTATAGAGGTTTCTGCTAGATATGACTTGTGAAAATCATTCAGACCATCAATATTTACAGACTTTTTTAGACATACAAAATATTCTAAATTCAAAACCGAGCTAATTGTTTGCCTTATATTTTTTCCATTAATACCAATAATTACAGTTCATTCCGGTCCTTAGATGTTACAGTTTAAACATACCTTTTTTAGTTATATTCTTACCTTAGATTTGATTTTTAAGAAGGCATGACATTTTAAAAGTAAATTTTATTTAAGCAATGTACATTAGTTTGTATGAATAGCGTTCTGACTTTTGGATTCCTTTGAGGAGTGAAAAACCTTTTTCAAAATATTTTTGTTGGAACTGCCTATAATAAAAATCTTGGACTTTAGTAGTGTCAGATGTAATATGCAGACCTCCACACTGTAAAGGCTTGGGGAGAGATGGTTCCAGTATAATAAACGTTATGCATTTGTTATTGTCATAAAGCAAACTGGTAATATATCAGTAGAACATGATATATCAGTAGAACATGACATTTAAAAAAAACTGCAGTGACTAACAATTTGGTTGGAAAATATCCACATTTACCATGCTCCCTCAACTGGAAAAACCAAATATTCTGGGAACAAAATATTTTGAAATCATTATTTTAGACTTAGTTAAAGGTAAAGATTCCCCTCGCACATATGTGCTAGTTGTTCCTGACTCTAGGGGGCGGTGCTCAACTTCATTTCAAAGCCGAAGAGCCAGCGCTGTCCGAAGACATCTCCGTGGTCATATGACCGGCATGAGTAAATGCCAAAGGCACACAGAACGCTATTACGTTCCCACCAAAGGTGGTCCCTATTTTTCTACTTGCATTTTTTACATGCTTTCAGACTGCTAGGTTGGCAGAAGCTGGGACAAGAAACAGGTGCTCACCCCATTATGCGGCACTAGGAATTCAAACCGCTGAACTGCCGACCTTTTGATCGACAAATTCAGCATCTTGGCCACTGAGCCACCGCGTCCCCTATACTCTAGATTTACTGATATCTAAACAACTTTAGGACTCAAGTACTGATGATCAGAATTCTTTTCCATTGACACTCTAATAGAGTTTTTAAAACCTACTTACAATCAAACATTTAATAAGATCCCAGTTCTTTACCTCTCTTCTACTAATATGACTAAAATGGAATCACTAGTATGCATGGACACATGTGGTCTAGCTTCCAGTTTTAATGATATTTTTGAAGTTGTTATTCCTGGAAATGTTTGTGGGAGGTAGTGAGCAATGCCCCTCCAGGAAGGAATGACTCATTCTTTGTTTCACTATTTGCTAGCCTTAAGTCTCTTGTGTTTGTACATTGCAGAAATGATCAACTAGATAAAGTTTTGCTACTAAAAGGAAAAATATGCAACTCTCTATTAAAAGTCAAATTAGTGGATAGTTTAATGAAATTAGATATAATGGATCAAAAGGACTGGACACAGAGTTAAACAACATGGCTTGATTAATAACCATGATCATCCATAATGTGTTTAGTTTTAATACATACATTACATAATTCAGTATAATTTATACACGCAGCCATTATGATTTGTGATATTGGGACCATTCTGGCTTTTTCAACAAATCATATTTGAGCAAGCCCTGGATTAGGGTAATCTATGAAATATAAACCTGATCATTTATTTACACTATTGGAGTATCAATTCTTTTCTAGATTTGCTTAACCTTCATCAGCTCTATACCATTTTGCTTCTAACTTGCCACAATATTCAATGGGTTAAATCAATTTATTAAAAGTGCAGAGGTTTAGTTTATCAAAGATTGTTGTAAAAACTGATAGTTGAAAACTTTTTCCATAACAAAGTATCATAAGTTGCTTGACAGTTAATTAAAATGAATGTACCGATTTAAGCCAAACCTAAGAAAATATATATATCTAAAAGTGGATGAGAATTAGCCTTTTAATTGCCCTGCCAATGAGTTTAGATTACAGGAATACAATGATTCACCCAAATTTCAACGACATATTGAAAACTTGGATTCTAAATTCTTGTTTATACTTTTATTAAAGTTATATAATTATTTACAACCCATATTTTGAGCCTTGAATACAGATATCAGAGTGTATTTTTTTTTCATACATTAAATCATAAAGATAGTAGAAGCAGTGTCACTTTGTATGTCAAAAAGAGCATAGAGCCAGGCAAATAAAGAACCTCCAAAGAAGCTGAATATCTTGGGAAACAGCCATTCCATAAGTAATGAATATTAAATGAAAGCTCTGGTCTCCCTGATCAAAATATTCATGGTGATCTTGAAATGGAATATGAATTCAGGAGGCATCCCTAAAGAAACTGCTTTAGCAATGGGAGACTTCAGTTAACCTCAGATATGCTGAATTACAAAGATCGGAACTGGGCAGGCAAAGTTTTCCCGTGGCACTTTATTGAATTGAAAGTAGGATTTTTGAAAAAGCAGAGTAGAAAGAGTATTGACACTTTTGAACTTGGGTGTTGGAGAAAACTCCTGAGAATGCCATGAATAGCCAAGAAAACAAACAAATGGATCATTGAACAAATCGACCCAGAATTCTCACTCAAGATAGTACAAATTACCGAGATGAAATTTTAGACACATTATGTGAAGACCTGGCTTTCTTGACATGTTTATAATGCTGGGGGAGGGGAGGCGGAGTGGGGGGGGGGGAATGGAGGAAAAAAAGTGAGATAACCAACAGCAGTATGGATGTTTCCACCACAGTGGTAAAGGATGCAGTATTGGAAGGCCTGAGGAACCAAGCTGGGGAAAGACTATCCTGGAGAAGATCTATCTAAAAGGTTATTTAGAGTCATCATTGATTTGATGGCAAATGATCAATCAATCAGAGGTCCTCAACAACTAGATCTAGAACTCTATCAGAGCAAATGCAACCCTAGCTTATATCCAAGATTTAACGTAAGATGTTAATTTTATAAAAATCAACTTTATAAAAATTACAAGTTTGATTAGAAATACTATCACTGATTCTAAAAGTCCAGAGATGCTTTTGTGGTCAGGGGTACCATTGCTGAATTTAAAATGTCACCAATATCAACTTCTAATGGCAAGGTAGTTAAAAGAACTTTATTCAGAATGTAATCCTTGTGTGATCCAAATGGACTTTTTTTTTTTTTTGCAAAATTGTCTGTTGGCAAATACTTCTTTCAGTTCTCGTAAACTCATGCTTAAGTCATCAGTAATAGTATCTTGGAGGATAATTAGTATGGCTGAGCAACGTATTCAAATGCTGAGCAACATGTTCAAATGCTTAGCAAATTTTGTTATATGAGTGAAGCAACCATCCTTAAAACATTAAGTGGCTGAATTCTTTAGAAGGTTCATACAGATTCTTAAAAGTGGATCTCAGTTATCTATGCAGGCTCATATATGCATGTAGACAATAGTTCCCCTGAGACCACCAGTCAAAGTAGCTAGGCTTTTCACATTTCACAAAGTAGCTAGGCTTTTCACATTTTTTAATAATTAGTTAGGGGTAGTAAAGAAGGATGAATTAGGGAAGTTGAATTAATCATTTGCATCTATTTTCATTTCAAGAGAACTAGGGCAGATACTCTGTCTTTTTTGTTGGTTTAGTTCTGTTTGATTTTTATTAGTAGCCTAGTTTGACAAAGGCAAGTGGAAATTTATTCAGCACTATATCTGGCCACATATTAATCTTAATATAAATTAAGATTTTTTTAAAAAGTATCAAAAGATAACAATGATGGAACAAAATGGATAGAAGTTGCTGATCTATAGCTTCAAAAACTGGCAACATTTTTCATATTGAGAACAATATTAAACATATTAAACATATAAAACTCTGGCCTTTAAAGGTACAACCACAAAGCTCTCCCAACATTGCCTTGACCCATGCCTTTGGGCAGAACACAATCCAGAAATGGTTTCATCAGTTGAAACCGAAGATGGTGATCTGAAGGCAAAGAGCTAAATTGAATCTCTTGTCATGAATTCTTATCCTCCCTGATGTTTAACTTTTATCTGAAATCACTAAAAGAGATCATTGGCTAAATGATCTCTTATTAACTTGTTGATGACACTCAGTTTTACTTAAATTTTTCACCTAATAAAGAGAGGCGATCAGTGTTCTGAAAGAGTGCCTGAGTGAAACAATGGATTGGGTTAGTAAACTGAGATTCAAACTAGACAAGATGGAGACACTATGTAGTTTGTTCTAGAAGACTCTGCACATCTTTTAAAGCAGGGGTCAGCAACCTGTGGCTCTGGAGCTGCATGTGGCTTTTTCACCCCTCTGCTGCGGCTCCTTGTCACTCAAAATATCTGTCACAACTGCCAATGTATGAAATCTGCGGCATGCGATTTATTGAGCTTTTCAACCCCTGGTAGGCCAACCATGGATAAATCCAAGAAAAGAAAAGTTTCAGAAGAAAACAGAACATTTAATTCAACTACATATGGTAGTTTTGTGGCCACTCAAGAAATAGTCAGGCATGGGAAGGGTTTTGTGGCTCCCGGTGTTTTCTTTTCTGTGGGAAATGGGTCCAAATGGCTCTTTCAGTGTTTAAGGTTGCAGATTCCTGTTTTAAAATATTGGATACAAAGCTCTATAATTGGATATTGAAGTGGACTTGGTACCTATAAAGTTTGATTTATTTCAGCTAACTAATCAACATACGTGATATGGATAGAGATAGCTTTCAACAGTTGTGTCAGCTTTGCCTAATTTCCTAATTTGAACGATCAGAATGTATTATAAGTTTGGCTACCTGTCAAAATGGCCTGGTAACTTCAATTAATTTAATTTAAATCAATTAAAACAGGGAGCTAGAGTATTAATTTGGATTGTCTAATGGAACCATATTATGCCAATGCTTTGTCATTTTCACTAGCTGTAGTCTTCTTTGGAGCTCAAATCCAATTGCTGGAACTATTCTATCGCACTCAAAATGGCTTTGGGGCAATATCTTTACAGAATTTGATTTTCTAGGATCCGTAAGACTTTTCAGTTCCAGAAGTCTTTAAAGAACTGGTTTGATGTTTCAAACTTTAATGTTATTGCTATTAATTAATTATGATTTTATATTCTCTCTGTTGTTCTTGTCCTTTAGGTTTACTGTATATTTCTGTGTGTGTGTTATAATTTTTCTTGCATGTATTTTAAATGTCACTCTTATTCTTTTCATGAGAAATTTATATATATAGTTCAGGAAGCTATAGTATAGACAGAATATGAGAACCCAGACTGAGTCCAAGTTGGCAAAAGGGTGTGACAAGGCTCTATACTTTCCCTTATTTATTCAACTTATTTGCTGAATATATATTAAGGAAAGCTGGACTGGAAGAAAAAGAGAGTGGTTTTAAAACTGGAGGAAGAAACATCAACAACCTGCACTATGCTGATTACACTTCCCGGAGAGCCGAAAATGCAAAGTATCTGCAAGCTCTAGTAATAAAAGAGCACAATGAAAAAATTGGATGAAAATTAAACATAAAAAGATCAAATAGCTTTGGGTTAAAACAACCAGCCTAAGAATTGGCAAAGGTGATATCGAAGTGGTGGATAATTTCTGCCTCTTAAAAAATATCAATAAAGGAAAAAGCAGTCAAGAAATCTATTGAATATGATCAGGCTCAAATTATCCTATTTTGGATAGACTGGAAATATGAATATAGCATGATATAAAGAAATATTTATTTTACTACTTTAAATCCTCTTCTGCAGCAAAGGGACAGAATACTTCTCTTCTTGTGGGAGGTCTGTGCCTCCCCCCCCCCCAAAAAAAAACCCTCATCACAAGGTGTATTTGCAACATTTAGTAAAGAATATTTATGCCAGTGGTGAAGAAGTGGCATGAAGAATGGGAAAACTATTCCTTTCTGACAACAAACAAATTAAAACCTTTTGCAGAACTTATTGCAGAGGAAATTTACTTTTTAGCATGGGTATAATGTGGATAGTTGGTCTCAAATGTGTCTGCGTGATTTTTTTTTTTTTTTTGAAGGACAAACATGTAGCAATCTGGTATTTTGTGCACTATATTATTAAGGCTCTCTTCATACTGTTAAAGCAAAGTGAGTCGACAAGCTGAAAGCTCAAATTTGGCTGGAAAAGAGAAAAATGTTCCATTTACAAAATGGCTGCTAGCAATATGCTAAGTGAAAGGAACATGATGTACTTCAAAACTTACCCAGACATATTTCACATATTTATACAGGGTGACAAACACTCTTCCTACACGCTGACCTATTCAATTGGTGTACTGACTGAAATGGATATGTTCCCTGCCTGAAAAACGACATGTGTGTGACTTTTGTTCAAGGCTTCCCACACATTTTGAAAGGCACTTTATTTCTTAGTGATGCCTCGTGGCTCCTCACAGACTTCTAGATCTGTTTCTACATCACTTGCAGTTAGCTATAGCTAGTAGTAGCCAGATGGTTTGCATTATGTCCCTGTAACCATGTTCTTTCTTTAAATCTAGCAGTGTGCATGAGTGGCTTTTAACAAGGGACTTAATTTGTAAATATTTGTCAGTTGTCAGGATATAATTTTTCTGAGGTACAATCAGGCTTAGGTAGATCTTTTCAGAAAGTTGTAAGAAATCAATTAATAGAAAAGATCAGTGCATTCTGGCAAATGGATTTGCCATTTAGGTATCAGGGTTGGATATATAAAATAGGGATATCTACCTACTGGTGCATTCAGATGGATGAATCACTTAGTTTTAAGTAGATTGCTTAAATTAATATGCCATCCATATGCCACCCATAGTCATGTTATTGTGAGATGGGTTGGGGTTATGTTTGTGTGTGTGTGTGTGTGTGTAACATAAATAAATAGGTGCATATTTAAAATTAGCTTATAAAGGCTGGCTCATAAATTTACCTGGAGCGAGAGCCTAGTGAAGTGAAGGACCTACATATGTTCATTTATTCCTTATTGCCAGTCATAGGAACTCATCCCTGTCACCTAAACCCTATACAGTAAATAGACTTCTTACAATTCTAGAAGATGATTGAGAAGGTTTAAAAAGAGAGATGTTGCCATTATGAGTTTGATAATGACTATTTAGAAGATATGTAAAAGCTTGCGGTTTTTGGACAGCCTGAAAGTGCTGTTCATCAAAAGAGAAGACATTACAGTGGAATCCACTAGTTCCCAAAGGGTAAACGGACAGCCTGAAGCTTCCAGAAAAAGGATCTGCAACTGTTTGGGCTGAAGGCTCCAGAAAGATGAGCAGAAACAAGGACAGTAGAACAGAAAGCAAGTGGTAAGATTCTGTCTCTATAAAGTGAATGAAGCCAAAAAGCATGTGTCTCTGTGCAGGGGTGGCCTTCAGATCCTCTAGCAACGGGTTCACTGCCCCATTGCTGGGTGGGTGTGGCCATGGTGGGCATGGCCTAGTCAACCACCTGCACCATGTGGGGGCATTTTTCTTCCTGTCCATGCTCTGGAGGCTTCCTCTGAGCCTCCGGGAGAACGAAAACTGCTTCCCCCAGGCTCTGGGGGCACTCCAGAAGCTGGAATCTGCACTGTTTCTGGACTTCTGGAACTTCCAGGAGGCCCATTTTTGCCCTCCCAGACCCTCCATGGAGCCCTGCACTTACTTGCAATGATGAATGGACTGCGTGGGGATTCCTAGGAGGATAGGGGGTGGAAGGGGTGGGGTGGGCATGGCAAACGAGGAGTGGCATTTGGGAGTTCACCGAACCCCGGTGATTCTTCGCTAGAGGATCGCCTGTACCCTGCTGAATCCCCAGGACCCACCCCCACCCCACCCCCTCTCTCTCTGTGTACATGCATGCATGCAAGTGCAGAAAACAAATAGCCACCAGATCAGTTTATTTAAGAGTTAAAAGAATTTTCCCACTTAAGGTAGAAGGGAAAAACTAAAAATCAAAACAAGCACCTTGTTAATAAAGGAAAACACAAATAAGAAAACATATAATTATGAATGGGGGGAGGGGGGACATAGTTTTTATGCCAAATACAATTCTTAAAGTACCAACAGAGCAATTTTGAAAAAAAAATAGAAAGGTTTTTACCAAATAAATTTGCTTTAAATAGCTAATACACATCTGGACCTGCTTAGCTTCTAAATGTTCTGTTAATAAATGTGGTTGGTCAGCAAATTCATTTGTATGCATTACTTTGCTTGTTGCATCCTGTATTTGAACCCATGAGGAATGCGTTTAACAGCAATATCTGCCTCTATTTAACACCACACAAAGCTCTTCCCATATCATGAAATATTGGGAAAACCGTATTGGTCAGCCCTCTGCATGGCTGGAAGAAGGCTGAAAACATGGCAATAGGCATAGTGGAATTCTGGTCAGCAGTGAGATATGAGTGGCTGTTATCTCTGAGGACAGAAACTCCATTAGCATTGGTGAGGACTTCCTGCCCACCTCCTCCCAAAGAGATGGTATTCTTTGGGACTTTAGAGTGGAGAGAAGGATGTTTATATTGATGGCTTTTTGTGAACCGTCAGGAATCTCTGTCCATTTCAACAATAAACAAATGATGTATGTAATATATACATTACACTGTTACTTTGCTAATATAAACTTTTCAGCGATTCAATCCTAATCAGAACAGGGGAAATAGACTCCACCATGGGAAATGTGTTTAATATTTTCTAAGCACTAAGTTGGTATGAGAAAGAAATTAAATGAATATTTAGGAAGCCATTTATTAGAAGAAAAATGGCACAATTTAGAGAGGATATTCCTCAAATAATATTGCCGCAGTTCTCTGCAGAGAAGCTAGACTCCTACTTCTAAAAAGTAGCATTTTTAATTTGCAGCAGCTGATTTTGCAATTCTTCCTTTAGATTATATTATGCATTGTAGATAATTATTTTATACAGAACCACCCTATTATTTCCTGCTAATGCTCACTGATTTTTTTTATCATACATGTAGTGATATTTCATAAATGGTGCTTCTCTGAAAAGATGTTGGAGCTTGTGGGGTCATGCTGTTATTTCATTTTCATTGTGAGAGAAAGCATATGTCTAGCTTAGTAATAATCTCCTAGGCAAATGAATTAGCCATGGTCTCTTTTTTAAAAATGTGCTATGAGGTTCTTGCAACTGATCCCAGTTTCTGGGGGAAAAAATGAGGCAGAGAATCTGGCAGTGAAAGCATTGAAGTGCATTATGAAGCTAAGTTGACCACAATGGCGTTTTGGATGAGGTAATTTTGACACTTTACAGATTTAATCTGTTTATCAGGACATGATAAATTCCTCTCAGTAAAGTGATTGGTATACAATGCAGGTTTTAAAAAAAACAAAACCTCACATGTGACCAATTGAACTTTTCAAGTCCCATTAAGTTTATGCTGATTTTGGTAAGTTGTTGGCAAACTTGTTGGGTAACAGTACAAATAGTACTATTTCTTCTTCTTCTTCCCCCATAATCCCTTGCGGGGTGGAGTCTGGGCAATTGAACGGAGCTGAGTGTTTACTGGCCGGATAGCCTTCCTGTTGCCAATGTGGAGGTATATTCAGCAGATATATTCTCATCATACCAGAGAGAAAAATATCTGTCTCTACCTAGGATCAAACTCAAAGGCTGATTGTGACGCTAGGCCACCACACCACTCAAGAGTACAATAAATAAATAAAATAAAATAAAATAAAATAAAATAAAATAAAATAAAATAAAATAAAATAAAATAAAATAAAATAAAATAAAATAAAATAAAATAAAATAAAATAAAATAAAATAAAATAAAATAAAATGAGTACAAATAGTATATGTCTGATGCTAATTTCAGTATCTCTGTGTTTTTCTTACTGTAGTTAAATGACGATTTGAACATAAGTAGAAGACAATATACTGTAAGTATCTCAGAGCTGAACTGTGGAATTCTTGGTGCTCTCTGGGCCTGGTTAGGTGTTTGCAAATATTTTGTTACCAGACTAGGAAGTGGGGTTTGCTCTTGGATCCAATAGCCCTAGAAGAAGAAAAAAATCAGGAGTCATCTACATGTATAAAGTAAAGACTTTAACAGCCACTCTGTACTACAAACTGGTAGAAAAATAGCAGAGTGCAACCGTGAACATCCAGTAGCAGTCAGAAGAAGAAAAAGTGAAAACTCCTTAATATCCCAACAGTGGACAGACTGAACCATAGTTTTAACCGGGAATCTTAGTATTCTAAACTAAAGTGAATGTGAAGGATTTCCTAGAAGTTTCATATTCAGGCAAGTGAGCCATCAATAGGCACATAGGGATAAACAACATTTACACACCATTCAAAGGAACAATAAAAATGCTAAAAAGCAAATAAAGGTCAAAACACTTCATCTCCAATCAGCAACACCCAAATAAACAGTGATTAATACCAGGATTAAAACCAGATGAAGCGTCAAGCAGAAAATGACAGCCTCATCAAGGAACTACCAAGAAGATAACCACACCTGTAAACAGAGACCAACCCCACTCCATTTTAGCCCTGAAGATGTGACCTAGTTTGGTACCCAATGTCAGCAAGAAAACAACCAAGTTCAAAAATCACCAAGAATACACGATTCAACCATGAGCTTCTCTTTTATTGGTATCTTCCTCTCTTCCTTCTTTTTTTTGGGGGGGGGGGTTGTTAAATGTCAAGGAAAAATGTTTAAAAGCTACTCTGAGCACTAGAAGGTAATGCCTTCTGCAGGTATAAAACAGTCAAACCAACTGGAATAATGTACCTCACCATTCGCTTCTCTTTTATGTCTTTTGGGAAGGGCCAATCATCTCCAAGCCTTACTCCCAAGTCAACCCAGTTTCCTTAATTGTTCCTGTCTCCTGGCAGTTCTGCACCTGTGGACATTGGGAACAGGCTCACACTGTTCTTCTGCCTCGCTGATGTCAGACTCCGGAGTCTCCGGAGGCAGCAAAGAACTACCAGATGGCCTTGGCCCCTCTCTGCCTCAGACTCAGAGCCATCGTCTGAGCCTTCCCCAGGCTCTAAGACTGGTTCATATTCCTCCCCAACCTCCACACTGTCTGAATCTGCTGCCAGCTCTGCTGGTCACTGGCAGGCCGCAACACTAATGCACAAGACAGAACTTGATGGTTCTATTCTTCTCATGTCCTACTGTAACAACATTACAGCTTTGCTGAGGTTGAAACACTCTTTTAACTATTGTAACAACAGATAGAAAGGAAAATGTTTATGCCAAGCATAAAACAAGTCCCTCAAAGGAGTGGTGGGTTGCTTGCGGTTCGGACCGGTTCTATAGAACCAGTAATAAAACCGGTGGGAGGCTCTGCCCACTGACCTTGAGGTCATTAGAATACTTATGTGCATGTGCAGAAGCGTGTGCACATGACCAGCCCCATTACAAACCGGTATTAAAGGTAAGTAGAACCCATCCCTACCTCAGAGGTAGGCTTTTCGTCTCCTTACTTGGTACAGAATGTTTGTCTGCTTGCTTGTTGTTTTAGGGGAAGATCCTCAGTTACATGATACATTGAATGCTGCTACTGCTTAAGCAAAAACATTTTTCCTCCCTTCATGTCTCTAAAACAGGGATCTCCAACCTTGGCAACTTTAAGACTTGTGGACTTTGGAGACTTCTGGTTGGCACTGCGGGGTTACAGACGGGGAAATAGCAGGCTCTTTGGAGAGCCAAGCCTCCGCCGATAGGAGCTACCCTGTCCTGAAGGGACAGGGGGATAGAGAAGGACCCCTCGGATGGCCAAGAGGAATGGGCAGGTTCCTCGGGGATGGAGACTTGTCCTCTGCACTGGTGGCGGTGGAACGGTGGCCATGGCAGCCATGGCAGCTGCCCTGAGACTGCAGCAGATTTGCTAAATTTGAAAACAAATCTAGATACAAATGCTACCAGTACTCGTCAATATTTTCATAAAGGAATTAGATGGGGGAATAGAAAGAAACTCATCAAATTTGCAGTTGACTTAAACTGGCAGGAATGTACAACATCCTAGAAGATAGGCTCAAAATCTAGATGGATCTTATCAGACTTGAACACTGGGTCCTATCTAACAAAATGAAATTCAGTGTAGAGAAAAGTAAGGATTTACTTTTCTAAATATACTAAATATACAGGTACAGATTGGGTGAAACCTGGCTCAAAAGCAGTAACTGTGACAGGGATTTTTGGGGTTCTAGTGCACAATCACTTATATATGAGCCAGCAGTGTGCAGCAGCAGCCAAAAAAGCCAATGCGATCCTAGGGCTAAAACATATGAAGAACATTTTCAGGAATTGGGCATATTTAGTGTAGTGAAAAGAAGGACTAGGAACGTGATGGTGAACCTGTGGCACGCATGCCAGATATGGCATGCAGAGCCCTCTCTGTGGGTATGTGCACTGTCGCCAGCTACTCTTCTGCGTTTCGGTGTACACGTGTACTGGAGCGCCAGAAATCAGCCCGAAAAATGGCCAAAAAACAGACCATTTTTCGGGCCATTTTCCCGCTGTTTTTGGCCCAAAAAATGGCCTGGAAACAGCCCAAAAAGGGGCATGCTGGTTTTTGAGTTTCCGGTGCTCCAGCGCACGCACATGCATGCATGTTCTGGTTTGGGCACTCAGTGCCGGAAAGATTTGCCATCACTGGACTGGGGGTAAAATGATAGCAATGTTTCAGTATTCGAGGGACTGCTGTGAAGGATATTCTTGTCTCACAACCAATCTTGTGGGTTATTGAGCAGAGTACCCTTTGAGTTTACGCACGAAAGCAACTGAGAATGATTGTGAATAATAACAGTTCACATACAAACAAACTGGGTTTTGATAATATTTCACTTTTAGGGAAAAAGCAAAATCATAGTCCAAAAACATTCCAAGTCATACACATATAAATTGAGATAAAGATCAGTCCAGGGATATTTTCCAATATAAAGTCTTCTTACCAGTTTTCCTATCTTGTTTCTCCTTGCTGTCATCAGTGCTATACATTCAGGAGGTAGAAAAATACAATAAAACAGATCTTCTTTAGTTTCATTTAGGAACACAGTTCAATATAAAAACAGTCAATAAATAGTAGAAAAGCAATAAATAGCCATGACCAAGCAATAATCATGCAGAGAGATCAAATCTAGAGTTATAGCATATCAGCAGGTAAAATGGTGTAGTGTCCACACAAGCCATAATTCAGCTCTCCTTAAGTACATTGGTTACAGAGCTCAGCCAATCAGGATGCAGGATGATGCAATACAGTTTTTAAAGCTACATAATACTTTTAGCTGCAAACACACAATGTTGGTTTATATATTTCCTGACCAACCAGTTGGGCAATAACAATTTCCTAACAACTACCACAAAGAAGAGGGGGGTCAACCTATTTTCCAAAGCTCCAGAAAGCAAGACAAGAAAAAATGAATGGATACTAATCAAGGAGAGAAGCAACATGAAGCTAAGGAGAGATTTCCTAACTGAGAACAATTAACCATGGAACCGCTTGCCTTCATCACTAGAAGCTTTTAAGAACAGACTGGACAGCTACTTAAATGAAAATTTGTTATGGAAATAATTTAGCCATTTAGTTCTGAGTCATCAAAAGCCAGTTGTTACAGTGTCCTCTTAATGGAACATCACATTTGTAGAAATCTCTGTGCTTATAAGAGATTACTCAATAATCCAGATAATCACTACAATTATACACCATCGGAGTGTTTTCCTATCTTGTTTCTCCTTGCTGTCATCAGTGCTATACATTCAGGAGGTAACACAAGAAATCTGGTTTTATTATAAAACAGAACAATTACTAGCAAACTATTTGACATTTTTACCCTTGAATAAAACATCAATACATCTTAATTTATGTTATTTTAATTTAATTTATTCAATTTACACACTCTCGGACTCCAAACAGAGTGTCAGCTAAGGTTGATCTGCATGACAAACTTACCTAGCACAAGTACGCAACCTTGATCCTTTCCCAAGTGCAGGAATGCACAATGTTATCCTGTAGCCACAAAAAAGGCAATTCCCTCCAATCTCCTCCTGCTACCTATCAAAAGGAATGTTTTCTCACTTATGTCATCTCAGGTTTGCCTGAAAGAGTCGCGGTGATGCAGTGGTTAGAATACAATACTGCAGGCTACTTCTGCTGATGGCCAGCTGTCTGCAATTTGGCAGTTCGAATGTTACCGGGCTCAAAGTTGACTCAACCTTCCATTCTTCAGAGGTGGGTAAAATGAGGAGCCAGTCTGTTGGGGGCAATAGGCTGACTCTGTAAACCACTTAGAGAGTGGGCTGTAAAGCACTGTGAAGCGGTATATAAGTCAAAGTGCTATTGCTATACTTTATTGCATTGCAGGAAACCTCTTCTAATTCAATTGGTCACCCCATGCTATTGCAGAAATGCTTTTTCAGTTAAGTTGTCCTTGTCCTCCACCACTATTTTTTGGACCAGTGATGCCATTTTTTAAAAAAAAAATCAAGTGAAATTGAAAAGATTCTGATGCTTTTCCCTTCTAGCCCAAGTGATAGGAAATTGTTTGTTTACTGGTTTAGGAAGAAAAAAGATACAGGGGAATCCACCAATCAGGGGCTGTGGTAAATATAGTCTAAACAGAACAATACACTATCACCGTAGGCAAAGGGGAGAAAGAGATTTATCACCAGACAGTTCAGATAAAAAAAAAAAAAAACCAACACCCTAGATTACTGAAGCTAATTTTGTATTTGTTGGTTTTTTACATGTACATTCTCAAGAACTAATTAATTAGAGGCAATAAGTAAGTAGTGAGAGAATGAACAATGTATATAAGCCGAAGGAAGTTATTTGTAATCTAATTATTTAGTAATTAACCAAACACCTAAATAATTAATTTCACTGATTTCCATAATTTATAAGGTGTCAAATATTCCATTAGTTCTGAGTAAGGATTCTTAGTGTTGTTTCTCAGCCTGAAACTGAGCTGAATGCAAAATTTTATTTAAATTTTCTAAGCCCTTTTCAGAAAACAAAAATCTTTGAAGTTTGCAATATTAACAACTGTGTGAAATATAGTTAAGGATTTAAAATGATACAGGCTTATATTTACATTGTTTTATAAAAATGGATTATAATATAATAAACTAACTTGCAATAGTTTATAATGTATTTATGACAGTTTATTAGATGATCTGGTTGGCCGCTCTTTCTCAATCCAATCTACTTCTTAAAGTGGTACAAAAAATAGGATGGAACACTTTGCATGCTACCTTTAGTAATAGCAATAAGCATTTTGCCTTATAAATGGGCAGTTTACATGCAAGCATTATTTGCATATTGCCCCCCAACAATCTGGGTCCTCATTTTACACACCTCAGAAAGAGGGAAGATTGAGTCAGCCTTGAGCTGGTCAGGATTGAATTCCTGGCTGTGGAAAGGGTTTGCCTGAAATACTGCACTTTTAACCATTGTGCCATCAGAACTCCTACCTTTAGCTCCTGAACTAAAATCTGAAAAGTTTTTAAAATTAAACTGCCTTTTAAATTGCACTTAAGAATTATGCCTTTTCCTGCTGTTCAACACCCCATGGGATTTTTTAAAATGCAAAATTAAAGTCTCACTTTAGCAGAAAAATATTTTAAACATATAACAATTAAAGCATGTACATGCAGGGAAATCTGAGATATAATTTAATTTTTCAATAAGCAGGATACCGATCTGGATCTGAAAGTTTCCAAAATCCTAAACTTATGTAGTTTGTTTTTCCCCTGACTTTAAATATCCTCTGCAGGGGATTACCTAGACAATTTCTGAAATATTAGAATATTTACATATATCAGTATGGTTTATATTTTTGAAAAAAAAATGATTATATATTTTCTGTTCAGTAAGGTTAACATTAACATGACCTGAATTTTTATATGTCAGTGTGGATTAAATAACTATGGTTTTCTTACTTTCTTACTACAGAAAGGATTAGATTCACCAACCAGAAGAAGGTATAATACTTAAGAGTGTGATCTAGCCAAAAGCAAAACATAAATTTAATCGATTTCTGGAAAAAATTGCCATGCATCTAAATCTCGTTGGTATTTGTAGGATTTCAAAATGTCAATACTGTAAAATGGTACCCATTTTCTATCCCAATTGGTAGAAAGCAGCTCTATTTTTTATTTTTTTAAAAAGGAGACTTAGAGGAACCCATTTTCTCTTCGTTGCCTTTCAAATTTTGCAGTCCCCTATTCTGCACCTCTTGTACGGAGAGCTAGGTTGCACAAGCTTAGAGATAAACAACACACATTATTTCAGCTAGGTGTGTTCATTTCCTTCCTTTCTGTGCAATCTTTGGCTAAATATCTATTTAAGTCATCTCTTCTCATTAGAAAAAAATGAGCTCAAAAATGTTTACCCCAGCAAAAAACCTACAACATTGATCTGCAACTAATACTGTAGGAACAGTCTCCTATCTTCTAGCCTGATGCATAAACCACTATGCCAGATTGGCTTTCTCCTGTTTGGCATTTAGTGGTTATAATCCAACAGGTGCTTATGTCCAAACAGTTAAAATTAAATAGAGCTCTGATTGTAAATTGCTTTATAATAATGTAGTTTTGCTTTTCCTAGGGCAATGTAAATCATAAGGAATAAATAGATCTTCACATCATTGGAAATGAATGTACTTTATTATTCTAAATTTCCAAATATTCTACGGGGCTTCTTGAAAACTACTCATTTATTTATCTATACGAAGAAGTCTTTGTTTACCGTATTATTATTTTAAAATGTAGTAAATAAGTCAAGAACAGCCAGTATGGCGTAGTGATTAGAGGGACTAGGCTAGAAAGGAAGAGACTGTGAGTTCTAGTCCCACCTGGGGTACAAAACCAGCTGGGTAACCTTGGGCCAGTAACTCTTAGCTTTAGGAAGGAGACAATGTCAAACAACCTCCTCCCACCAAAAAAAGAAAACTGACAATGGATGAATGGCTGCAAAAGTTGATGGAGTTAGCAGAGATGGCTAAATTGACTGCTTTGATTAAAGAAAAAAACACAATTACTTTTGTTTCTTCTTGGAAACTGCTTCTGCACTTTGTGCTTGAAGTGGGAAAAATGAAACTTTGATTTTGGGTTTTACCAATTAGATAGATCTGTTGTTATAGATATTGCTAGTTTATACTACTATGTAAAAGTAAAAAGTTGGGGTTTGAGGCTGTTACCTTATTCTACTGCACCAAAGGGAGTTGGAAGTCAATGCCTTTACTTTCTTTTTTTCCCCTTTCCCTAAACTTTTCCCTTCCCTTCTCCCTCCCTTATTTTCCTACTGCTTTCTTTTGTATTTTTATATTATAACTTTTTTTTAAAAAAAAGAAAACTGGATAGATTTGTCTAGCTCCTTCTAGATGTCAGTACTGACTCAAAGGCACAATAAATAAAATCACAAAGATTTTTCTCGTAAGAATTTGCAACTTTACATAGATATGCTTAGAATTGCAATATACAGTCACAATCTTCTCCATATAGTCTACTCAATTCGAAGGGACTCATCTGTGAATAAATGTGCTTGTATGTCATCACAATTTTCCTTAATACTAATAAAAGGTTGGGTTTTGTTTTTTTTTAAAAAAAACTTCATTCACTTTCTTGAGCCTGATTCAGATAGAAGATGACATTTTTTTTTTGCTTCTAATTTAATGCTATGTAGAAACTCAGTCATTATGATTTAGCCTTAAAGCAGTCATTTATGGCTTGTCTGACATTTTTTAAAAATGGCTTAGCATCCTATCTGAATGCATCCAGGGTCAGGAAGAAACAAACCTCAGCATCCCACTTAGTAGTATAAGTAGCAGAGTAATTCAGTCCTTAAAGTGCAAATGAAACATTGCAATGGACGAGATTTATTTAAACAAGCCATAATGGTTTTACGGGAGGTCTTCTCTCTTGAAGTGTTGCAGCTGGCCTTAAAAGATCCAATATTATTTTTCTATAAGGCTAAAGTTCTCTGGATAGTGAATGTTAGGCAGGCTAGAAAGTATTTCTTAGGGCATCTTTGTTTATTAGAAGATTCTGAGAGTTACTCCTTTGAGTCAGAGGGTGGTGGAACATCCCCATGTGCTTATTCCACATGAAGGATATGCTATGGAAATCTTCAGCCCTAATTGCAGGGGTGAAATCCAGCAGGTTCTGGAGAATCGGTAGCGGAAAATTTGAGTAGTTCCGAGAACTGGCAAATAACACCTCTTGCTGGCCCCAGGAGTGGGGAGGGAATGGGGTTTTTGCAGTATCCTTCCCCTGCTATGCCCACGCAGCCACACCCACCAAGCCACATCACGCCCACCAAGCCACACCACACCCACCAAGCCACATCAACAGAACTGGTAGTAAAAAAATTTGGATTTCACCACTGCCTAATTGGTTATAATAGTTCTTCAGGATTGCTCCAATGAGGAAAAAAAATGGATAACAGAAGCCATTAAATTTTACTTCTGGTAAAATAACTCTTATTTTTATCTTTCTAATGTGAATTTGATCTTCAGCCTCAGTGTTTGTCTCTTGCCCCAAATACTCCCTTGATGTATTGTAGTGGGTTTAGTCAGGGAGAAATATCATCCTGTAATGAAACAATATTTACAGCAGTAGGGTACTTAGGATACTTTAAACGTTACTTTTGGTTTCCAAAATGTCAGATTTGGCCTTATAAACCTGCCTATTTTTGGATGCTTTCAGGATTGGTTAAGGATATGGTGAAATCAGATTTTGTAAGTGAGGAAATATGAAATAATGCAGGGATGTCAAACTCGCATCATCACATTGTCATGTGACATAGTATGACTTTTTTTCCCCCTTCGCTAAAATGGGGGTGGGAGTGGCCAGTATGTGATGCATCTGGCCCATGGGCCGCAAGTTCAACACCCCTGACTTAATGAAAATTGTAGGCACGGTCATGGAACAGGTGATCAAAATTACTGCAAAATTGTATGTGAAATTCCACGAAACCTCCTCAAGACAATGTGGGTTACCCTGTCTGTTACACACAAATGATTTAATTTAATTATGATTCTGTAGTGTAAAGCAAAATGCTGGGGAAATGGCATTATGCCAAACCAGGAGCTTCTTATCTAAAAGCCATCATCTCCCTGAAGTCAGCAAAATGAAGAAATGTCTGTTGGATATACCTACCTGATAAGCGAACACTGGAGTGAACATTCTATATATTACAACACATCTGACATTGTGAAGTCTGTGTGAAGTTAATTAGTTACAGAAATCCCACCCGTGTACCAATTGTTCCTCACTGGTGCATTTGCTTAAGACAGCTTACCTGATGTTCATGACTTAGCTTCCTATTTGCACTTCTCTTGTATCTGAACTGAAGGGTTCCTTAGATATGAATAACTGCAGAACTAATGCTGAAGTCAGAAAAATAAAGGGGAAGATAGGTAACACTGGAATTTACATACCTACATGTGCACATTTGTGCATGCAAAGACACACTTACTTAGCCACTTCAACTGAACGGCAGTATTACACAACAGTTTATGAAAATTGAAGACCATGACATGTACAGCCTGAGTGATTTTTTTTTTCATTTACTGCACTGATATTAAGTTTGAGCCGAATTCTTTCTCCTTACTCACCAGAGTTTCTAGAAAATATTGTACTGTATTGACTAGGAAGTTGAACACGATGGCCTAAATGGGCCTTTTCAATTCTGTAAGTCTCCTCCTGCAGAACCTCCATCTGAATATTCCATTCCCCACATCGTTCCCCACATAAACAAAACCTGAACTGGCAGCTGAATCTTATCTGAGTGACAGAATAATAATTAACATTGTGCAGATACGGACACAGGAGAGAACCTACTGCCATTGCCCTCTTTGCCATTATAGTCTGACAATTGAAATTTACTGTTTGAAAATATAATCCTTAATAAAACTATTTTTTAAAAAACAATTATTTACTCAATGTGGAAATCCAGACTGAAATACAATTGACAGATGGCTGCCTAGCTTCCTCTTGAAAACATCCAGTGACATGGAGCTCATCACCTGTTTGGATAATTTCTTCAAATATTGCTGTTATTATTAGGAAACAGATTTTTTAAAAAAAAAATCAATCAGAATTTTATTTCTTGTAACTGAAATCCATTTTTTCTTGTTATTCAATTATTATTATTTCTGGACCCTCTAAAAGAATGCAAATGACCAGCTGTCTGCAAGGAATATAAATCCTTCCATTCTACACTATCCTGTCAGAGCTGAAGAAGCTTCTTGGATGAGAAGCGAAATCTCTTCAGAGAAAAAACTAGAAAGTCCAGTTGCCTCTTGAAAAAGCACCCCTGGGACAACCATGACCTGGATGATTGAGAACCTCTACAGACATTTGTCTCTGTTAAATTTCATTTTTCCCCCAGATCTTTTCTATACCTTATTAATATTGCTTTGAAATTTCATTTAATTGCCTAAAGCCATGATGGTGAGCCTATGGCATGCCATTTTCAGCCTCCAGAGGGCCTCCAGGGGGTGGGGAAGGCCATTTTCATCCTCCCCAGGCTCCTAGAAAAGCTCTGGAACCTGAGGAGAGTGAAAAACATATCTATCAGGCCCACTGTGCCATCATGTGCCAAAAGCGGGGGGAGCATGAGGGAGTCACACGTACATGCGTGGGGGGATGGGGCACATAGAGTTATGGGTGATAGCACGCATGTGCGTGACCCCCCCCCCACACACACACACTGCCCCTGCTTTTGGCACGCGATGGCAAAAAGGTTAGCCATCACTGGCCTAGAGTATGAGTTATCTCAACCAGTGGTGGTAGGCATTCACTTATTTATCAAGAATTTGATGAAAACATTTCAAAGTAGAGGATCCAGTTCTGAACTTTGGGAAATACTATTCAATACTTCATACCACATTGATGAGGAGCTCAGAGGACAATTTTCAAGCCAAATCTATGATTAATTGTTGTACCATCCAATCTGATATCTTACGCACTGGGATTTAGTCAGTTAATACAGTCTTGTTCAAGTGAGTTTTAGAATTTTAGTGGTGATTTTAGGTACCGCTTTACGTTGAGCATTTAATTTGGTTGACCCAAGTTTAATAATATGGGATTTTTTGTGTTCAGTGTTTTATGGGATTTCATTGTGTTACTTTATTTTAAGTTTGTAAACTGTCAAGAATCTTGAAAATCAGTATGTAAATAAATAAATTGGCACAGGACATGATAAAGTTGGCCAGAAAGATCATGTGCAATTATGAGCAGTATTGGAAAGTTTGAGATTAAATAAACCCAAATAAATAGATTATTTTGACTGACTTCCTTTCTGGTAAAATAAATAAAGTGTACAAGTATCCTGATTCTTTGGAGCATCGATCTCATTTTGCACATATTGTATACTTAAATGAGAAGACAGTTACACTTATTTAATAATTATGAAATAATTACTTTGGCTGTTATTCTTCATTTTTAGGTTCTGCTAGAAATGGAACATTTTATCACACTAGAGTAAGACTGGGATCCAGCTATAGAGTTTATTCCCCTGTAGAGCAATCATTTATGGTTTCAGTAATTTAAAAAAAAAATTTCAGGAGTGTATAGAAACAGCTAAATCTTACAGAAATATGGCCTATTTTCAATTTCAGTTGGAGGGCTGCACATTCCATTTTTTCCCTCATAAAACATGTTGTAGGAGTAAAGCACTTCATGAAGTAATCCTGAGCTCACAGTGTTCTATGGAATTGAATCTTAATATTTTAAATTGACATTTCTTTATTTCTTTACTTGGAAAATATATATTCTATCCAAGACCTTAATGGTGCTGGATGGCTTACAAAGTTATAAAAATAATAATCCAATAATGTAATCATAACAGATAAATTTTAAAACATAACATTACAACGTTAAAGGGAAATTTAATCCACACTAAGGAATCCACTGTGAAAAATTCAGGATTTGCTGCCAAGGTTAGTTTATTTATAGGACAGATTGGATACTCTCTTTGCTGCCATCTAGGGGTTGAAATGAGTTTTGGAACTCAGATTCAAAAACTCTATGGTGGAATCAACTGAAGGTGAAAATCTGAGACTGCAGGGCGACTGAATAAGAGCACGAAGTTTTCCAAGCAGTGGTGAAATCCAATTTTTTTTACTACCGGTTCTGTAGGTGTGGCTTGGTGGGGTGGCTTGGTGGGCGTGGCAGGGGAAGGCTACTGCAAAATCTCCATTCCACCCCATTCCATGGGAAAGATACTGTAAAATCCCCATTCCCTCCCCACTCCCGGTGGAAGGATATTGCAAAATCTCCATTCCCACCCCACTCTGGGGCCAGCCAGAGGTAGTATTTGCCGGTTCTCCGAACTGCTCAACATTTTCACTACTGGTTCTCCAGAACTTGTCAGAACCTGCTGGATTTCACTCCTGTCTGCAAGTAATTTGGATCCAAGCCATGTGAAGCTTTGGAAAATTTCCAGGTTTACATTCAATATCAGCCATCCTGTTTGCAGTGGGGAAAAGTGAAAGAGAGAGAAATATATGTTTTTTTTTTTCTGCAGGATTTCCTCCTTCTGAAATCTAAGGAGTTTCAGAGGTTGAACAAGTTTCAACAACAAAAGAAACACAACAGTAATGTGTTTGCTAGTAATAGAAGCAGTTATTAGGATCTCTCTCTCTCCTTTTTTGTTGTTGACATTCTTATGAAGTTTGTGGGAATGGAGAAAACATTTCAATGAAATTTCATTTCACTCTTATTTATGCTCAGACATACACAAAGTAATGTTTCCTGATCTCTTGTCACTTCAATGTAGGTAGAATTCTGCTATTTACATATCTAATATATTATACCATCCCTAATTCCTCTATAGATTTCACCTTGATGGCTTAAAAGGTTCTATATGTACTGAAGCTTTGATTTTAATGCAACAAAAGATTTATGCTCCATAAATGAGCAAAGCAACTATTAGGTTAACTGAGATAATTCACTAAGTGGAGATAAGCTGTTAAAGAAAGACCTCTTTATAGTACTAAATTCCAAAGGATTTTTTTTAAAGAACAACAACATTGGAAGTATGCTAAATTACTGTATGTGAGTGAGTGGGCGGAAGAGAATTGAAATAATGGGGAATAAAAGTTACTGGAATCTACATCTCAGAGGAAAATACATTTTGACTGGCACATCGAAGATGAACTAATTACAGATTTCTCTTTGCTGCTTTGGGGAAGTAAACTGAAGAAATGACAATAATTTTTGATTAACACTGAGGGTATCAAAGAGTAAGTCCATAGTATTTGGAGTGATAAAGTAGATGCCCCATAGGTAAATTCAGAACTGAAGAAGTTTCTTGAATGAGAAATGAAATGTTTTCAAAGAAGAAAAAAAACCAAGGAAGTCCAGTTGCCCTTAGAAAAAACACCTTGGGACCTGGATGACTGAGAATCTCTATAGAGATTTAGGTAAAACATTGATAGAAAAGAACTGGGAAAAGTTTGATGGATCACTCTGTGTCAGAGCTCATTTCAACAGTGGCTCTTATGTTGTTTATGATAGCAAGAAAAGTTCATGTTTCAACCAGCAGTGCGGCTTCTAGGAAGTGTGGCTTCAGTGGCACTGACTCTTCAATATCTCTTAGCCAGAAGTAGCAATTGCCCTACCGCTGAACTCTTGCTGTAAAGCTATGCGAGTCTAGTTTATGCAGAAGAAATGAAAGGGGAGGCAGATATTAATTTTGCAATCAACTGCTTGCGAGACATAATTCTGAGAGGAGGCGAATCAATTTTCTTTAAAGGCAGCTTCCAAACCACACACAGGGAAAGGAAATGCTTCTGTGGGGAAGCAGGATTGAAATGGGCTCAATCCTTTGCAGGTCAATTGCCCCAAGAAAGAGAGATCATCTAAATTGTATAAACCCTTCAGAAAACATTCCGGAGTAAGTAAGTCAATTTAGTACAATGAAGGAAAATTAGAAAATGGAATAAAAGTGAATAAAGAGCAAGACGAAGGATACCAGACAAGGCCATGACAAGGTTATCTTCTCAACCATGAAATGATATATGTTTTGATTCTGAAGTGCCCTCCAATCTTATCAAAGTGCAGGAAAGATGTGTAGAACTAGATGCAGTATACAAGTCAAAATCTACTTAGCAGGTGGACTAAAATTCTTAGAAGCAAGGAAAGGTTCTATATGATTCTCTTGTGAATTAGATTAAATAATTTAACAATTTAGCATGGATTTGGAGACAGGTCTGCTGTCTATAACCCACAGAAAGTAAGTCCATCATTGTTTTGTGCCTGAAAATAGAATATTGCTTATGAAAAGGATCGTCTGTCTTCTAAGAAAAGAAACTGTTTGAACTGGATTATGAAGACGGTACAATCAGGGTTGCAATGACATACAGTCATAGACATTGTTTAAAACTGGCATGGAATGATGGAGCATACAGATTTAAAAAGTATTCATAAATTAGACTGATTGACCCACAGGTGAAAATTAGAGTAGAATATAAATTAACATGAAAGCCCATATTATATGAAATCAAATCAATTTTCAGATCTAAATGTCATGAAAAGAGGGGTGAAAAAAAAGGGGGGGGGGATTTTAGATAAGCAACATTTATTGAAGAACAAAATCCTACTAAATATTTTCACCAACAAAAGTGATTCATGAATAAGCCATATTTTTTTCCTACCTGTTGTGGTCCACCGGCTGCCTGCAGAGCTGGCAGCAGAGTCGGACAGTGAGGAAGTTGGGGAGGAACATGGGCCAGTCCTGGAGTCTGGGGAAGGCTTGGACGAGGGCTCTGCGTCAGAGGCAGAGAGGGGGCCAAGGCCATGTGGGAGTTATGTGCTGCCTCCAGAGCCTCCAGAGTCGGACATCACTGAGGTAGAGGAACAGGGGAGCCTGTTCCCAGCGCACGCATTCGCAGCACTGCCAAAAGGCAGAAACAGTTAAGACAAAAGGCAGGACTCAGGAGTAGGGCTTGGAGATGATTGGCCCCTCCCATAAGACATAAAGGAGGAGCAAAGGCACGTGAGCCTTTGCAGGAAGCAACTTTGTTCGTTCTGATCGGTTTAAATTCTGAAACTCCGTTTTGATTCTGTGCTCATTGTGGCCTTGCAAAGCTAATTGCCAATTAGGTCTTTGGCAGCGTGTCAAGGGAGATAAAGGTGGGTGCTTATCAACCTTATCCTGAAGGACTGTGGCAGACTTCTGTTGGACTCTTTACAAACTATTTGTGACTCATTACGGGCTGTGAATGAACATAATTCACAGCTATTGAAATAAAAAGAGGGTTTGGGGGACTAATCATGTACTGTCTCAGGAAGCCTAGGTCAGAACACTACCTATTTTGCAGATCATTGTCTATTTTTAGTCCTGCGTCTTAAAGCATGTGCTTATCATTTTAATCAAGGAATTATTTTTACACTCTGTCGTAGCATTCTGTCCTGAGGACTAAACTACAGTGAGTTTATGCACAATCCCTTGCTGTTTCTATTATCATTTCATGATGCTTGCTGACATGCTTTTACTGCATGTGCATGTCATGCTACAGTGGACAATGAAGTAAGCTTACTGATTCTTCTGATAGGATGTAGCTAATCAGGTGCTGGACATTGTCTATCCGCTCAATATTCTTTCTTACATAAACTTTTCTTTTGAAAGTAACGAACCTGTTTTGTTAATCCTTACTCGGCTTAGATTCGTTTTCTTGGAAATGCACTCAGAGCATTTGATAACAGTGCTGTGACTTTTAGAGATGCTTTTTTAAAAAACATTATTGCATATTGTTCCATGCTTGACTCAAAAATGAAGTTATGTGGTCTTTAAAAGTCTACATCTATACTTTTTCTAATAAATTCTTCACAACCTTCAGACTCAATCTGAATTAAGGTTGAACTGATATGAGAGTATTTGTTTTTTGTGAGAAGGGACTGCAATTTACTCATTTTTAGGGATGGGAATTTAAAGAATCCTTAATGGCTTACATAGATTAACTGGAATGGATTGGGTAAGGTATTAGATGTTTTAATGTGCTTAGATCTGACCCGTGGGCCCACCCTGGAAACAGTGAAGGACCAGCCCGTGGTGCCTTTGCCAGTGAAAACAGAGCTTGCAAGGGCCACAGGCAGCCTTTCCTTTTCACAGGCAGTGAAAAGTTTTGTTTTCACTGGCAGAGCGCTTGGATCACCGCAGGTGCCCTCAACATGAGTAATATGATTCGCCATGGGTGCTGTTTTACAAAAAAGCATATATGATGGATTTCATAGAGACCTGGTGGTACATAGAACATTACAAATGAAAAGCAATAGAAGGAAGAAGGAGTTGCACTATATATTTTAAATAACCTTGTCTGTTCACCCTAGGTTAATACATTTAAAAATATTATAGACACCTTCTGAATGTTAATAACTTGTTATAAATTGTTAATAACAAAGAAATGGTGTTTACTATCACTCACCTGACTCAGAATAAGATATAGGAACTGCCTTCCAAAAGAAAACTGCATAACTTTCAAAAAAAGCGTGGAAGAGTAATGATGGAAGGGCTTGTAATTATCCAATATCGCTTGGGAGACAAACTCTCCCAAGCATAGTCTTCTAGGAAATTAATGACTTGTTTTACTGAAAACTTTCTACTTCAGAGTGTTGGAAGAAATATTCTTCTGGGTTCAGTTCCAACTGGGGAAAAAGACACTGGATTCATGGAAGTTGCTTGGAAAGGTTTATTGAAGAACAGGATCACATGCCTTGGAGATCTTGGGCGAAAAAAAGGGAAGAGATGCTGAGAGTCCCTGGGTTTTATACCCTCTCTGGCTTTGAACTTCCTGGGGCACAGGGAGAGTATCCTGATTGGTTGCTGTCAGAGGTCATGGCTAGCTTTGTAGGTTGTCTGTGTGCTAAATTTGGTTGAATCTTGTTGGGTGATGCAATGAAGGGCAATTAAATGGCTCTGCCTGAAGGAGGTAGATATTTATTATGTAGAATGGGCTGGCTCAGGCCTTAATGGCCCATTAACAAAGGTTGAGGGGGGCTGAGTTTCTGCCTCCCTTTTAGGGGAAATATTCTGCCCTTTTAATATTTCATAAAATATTTCATTTTTCTAGGAGAAGGGTGGGTTTTGGATGGAGAACATCACAAAAGAATCAGTTATTTGTAACTTTATTCTAACTCCCAAACAAAGGCTTAGTTGGTGACACATAAGTAGCAGGAACATTGATATACAGAATTTGGAAATAGGGAAGATCAAAAGAAAGAATCTTTAAAACCACATATGCATGTATCCTGTCTTTTGACAGAAGTATTCAGTTTGTATGTGCTTTCCTCTCATTTCCTCTCACATATTAATTTAGGCTAAGTTAATTTCTTGATTTACCATGGGTGCTGCTTTATAAGGATACAGAGATGGGTCCAAAGGTAGTGGTTTAGGATTATTTACCAACATGCAGGACCATGTACCATTACAGATTCCTAATTAGCAAATTGCTGACTTGTGAAATATAATAACCTGACATAAAAACTACAATAATTGACACTTCTATATTTATGATACCAGGAATGATAACTCTTCTGATATAAATAGGAGCGATGTCTCATTAAGACAATTATAATAAACATGAAATAAAGAATGGCTCTTCAGGTTCTAGACATTTTTCTTGAGCAGGAGGAGGACAGACTGGTTTGATGAGTTCGCAGTTTGAAAGCAGTCTTTGGAATTTATTAGAAGGGAGCAACTAACTTCAGCAAAAACTTGCTGTGCCGTGTCAATATCTTCTGAAAGAGCAAATGTGAACAAATGTAACTGAGAATGTGGAGCAGAGAGGAAGATTTAATAAGGCAAAGATGCAATTGCTCAGCTCAGCCAATAGACCATCAAACATTCTGGCACAGATTTACTGGCAGTCTTAACACCCAGGAAAAGAAAATGGGGGGGGGGGGGACGACAAGCAGCAGACCTAACCCTGCAATTATAACTTGGTAACTCATGAAATATTCTGCAACATTAGATTTGCCATTCATCCAATGCTCTTTAGATATAAACACAAGGTAATGTTTTTACAAAAATTGTCAGACCAATAGAGTAGAATATAGAAACTACATGAGAAAAATGATGGAGCTTTAGGAGTTTACTACAGTAAATAGTGCCCTTCCTTTTTACTATTCGCCTGGACTAGTGCTATGTACCATACATACCCTACATGGGGCTGCCTTTAAAGATGACTTGGAAACTGCAGTTGGTGCAGAATGAGATAGCCCATGGGTTAACCAGAAGCACATTACACCTATGGTTTGGGCAATGCTTCTTGTGCAATTCAAATGCTGTATACTTGAACTATAAAGTCCTATAAGGCTGTTGGATACCTCCATCTAGAAACATTTCAGCCAATGCAGTCATCCCAGAAAAAGCAGTTGGTGGTACACCACTCCCTAAAAGTGAGATGGGCTGAAGTTAGAGCTGTGTCTTGCCAGCAGCAGTACCCATCTTTTGGAACTTGGAACATTGAGTTTGTCCTCTTCGTAATATCATTCAAGAAATTATTTAAAATTGAGCTCATTCACAAAGTTTTTATAGGCGGAGATATTGCTATTTTGGTGAGTGTATTATTGATAGGACCTTCTTGAAATGGAGCATGTGCTATTGTTTGAGTTATATTTTTTATTTGTATTATTCATTATTAAGTTGCCATGAATTTACTGTGTTTTAATCAAACATTATGTTAACTTATCAGAATTGTGACTGAATTAAAATCATATGGAATGAATGAATGAATGAATGAATGAATATGAACTTTGAGAACAGAAAATAACTACTTAAGACCAAGAAGACTAGAAGGGAGCAAATGTTCCTATACTATTTTTTTAAACAAGGAACAAATAAGACCTAAGAAATTCCAAACCTGTCACCATGACTGCTACATTGAATGAGTTTTTCAAGGAGATTCTTAAACAACAGATTTGTGAGAGATTAGATAGGAATGTGATAATTAACAAGACACAGCATTGTCTTGTTACAAACAAATAATGCCAGAATAAACCTATCCCCTTTTTGACAGAATTATTACTTTAACAGATTGTGAGAATGCCATGGACCTTGTGATGTCAACTTCAGTAAAATATTCAGCAAATTCTCTCATGTTATTTTAATTAAGGTTTATTCATAAAATGATAAAATATAGATGATGCAACTATGAGATTCATAATTGACCAACTAATGGAGAAAAATCTTTGCCTTCTTGTCAGGAAAGAAGTAAAGAAGCTAAGATGATGCCAATGATTGTATGATCAGACTCCTGACTCTTTTTTACCCTTCCCTCCATGAATGTCCCTGCTTTCTGCAGGTCAAGAGACATTCTGAGGGAAATGAAGCTATCAATAACATTTATAAGTACTTCCTCTTCTCTGCTTGGAAAAAGGAGCCTTTTGGTTCCGTAGCTCAGTTTCTGCATTCTATGTTTATTTGAAATCATTATCTGCAGTTTGTCTTATCTTGTTTCCTCTTCTCACAAATCATAAAAGCTTCATTCCCTAGCTATTTCCATGCTACACCATTCAGGAAAACACTTGAATCAGTGGTGAAATCCAATGTTTTTTTTTTTTTTTGCTACTGTTGCTGTGGGCATGGCTTGGTGGGCATGGTGTGGCTTGGTGAGCATGGCTTGGTGGGCGTGCCAGGGGAAGGATATTGTAAAATCTCCATTCTCGCCCCAATCTTGGGCCAGCCAGAGATGGTAATTGCCGGCTTTCCGACTACTCAAAATTTCCACTACCGGTTCTCCAGAACCTGTCAGAACCTGCTGGATTTCACCCCTGCCTTGAATACAGCTTGATATCCCAGCCATCATGATCCTGGTCATCTGAAAAGGTTTTTGAATCCAGCTTTATTGCTTTATTACCATGGAAAAGCCTGGGTCATTTACTTACTTCCAATCATTTTTCCCTCACTACCCCTTCATAAACAGATTTTTTTTAAAATTATTAAATAATGCATTCATGGAAATAGAGAGCCAGAAAGTTATAGTAGTTAAGGAGCTGGATTAGAAGTGGGGAAACCCAAGTATTAGTCTTCCTTTAGAAGCACACAAGCCAGCTGGGTGACTTTGGGGCAGTCATTCGCTCTCAGCTGTAATCAGCAACAAGCTCAATGTCAAGCTGGCTGAAAAAAACAAAACCTCTTAATGCATCATTTGTATGGCTTAGGCAAGTGCTGTGCAAAACAGGCAGATTTTGTAACTAAGCAAGATAAATGCTCAGAACAACAACACATAAATAGAAACAAATGTATGGATTGTGGGAGGGTCACCAGCAAGTTATTTCCATTTATTTTAGTGGAACAGGAATGAAGTCTTTTGAGTGTGATGCATTGAAGGATGGGACCTGTGGCAGACTCAAAGGCTCCTCAGCTATTGCAACACTGAGACTTCTAGAATATCAGTGACTGGTATTCTCTTAGTGGCATAGTGGTTGAAGTGTTGGACTGGCATTAGAAAGACTCACCCTCTAGACCTTAAGACTTGTGGACTTCAACTCCTAGAATGCCCAGCCAACATTCTAAGCACTGACATCCACAAATCTTAAAGTTGCCAATGTTGGATGTCCCTAATCTAGACCATCTTCTGAGTTCACTGTGGGACTTTGGGCAGGTCATTATTTCAGTTCAATCTATTACACAGGATTGTTGTTCCAGAGAAAAATAGGAAGAGAGAGTGTTATGCATGCCACCTTGTCTAATAAACGGGCAATGTCAGAATGCCCATGTTTACATAGCTATCAAAACAGATTGGAAAAATGCAAAAATAACTCAAACATATCCCACAATATATATGGTAAAATCTCCAGAAAGTTTCTGTGTTAGTAAGTACTCTTCATATTCTTTCTGAGGAAGGAATTACTTTCTCAGGTAAATTTTATTTGTCTTTAATTGGATGGTCATTAGGTGAAGCAGGAACATCATTCACATATGGGGATTCTTTGAATGATGATGCTTTCCAGGAAATTAAGATTAGGTGGCCGGGTAGGACATAGATTCCAGTAGCTATTTATACAGAGATCTTCCTAGAAGGGGCCTGCAATCACAACAGGACATGCTGTTGCTACTTATTGTGTTCATTTATAAATGAGTGAGGTCTCACCTGGGCAATTTAAAAACTTTTTAAAAATACATTTTGCCACATAATAGTATGCCACAAAACTAATGATTGTCATAATACAAAAGAACTGAAGGAGGTAGAACAGAGTTAATAAACTTTTTTGGTTTTGTGGACTGGTGTGGGGGGGGAGAGGGAATGGTTCCACACGAGCATCAGGCAAGAGCACACACAATTCTATTTGCACGAGTGGTGGGCACGTGCACCCACTGCTTGCACAAATGAGTGTGTGCACATGCATTTGCTTGCTTTTTGCGCAATTGGGGATGTGTGCACACACAGCCCAGTTCTGACAGCTCAAGGCCCAGAGGTGGGCCGCAATACAGGGTTGGGCGGACTCCTGAGGTAGAAGATATAATGAGTTACTGTGGGATAAAACATTCATCCCAGTAGTGGTTTTCACTTACCTTCGCTACTGGTTTGGAACTGTGAGCGCGCACGCAGCGCTTCTGCGCATGTGTAAAACCTTCTGCACATGCACAGAGCATCCATAATGATGTCCAGGTAGGTGGGTGGAGCCTCCCACCGCCGCCGCTACCAGTTCGCCTGAACTGGGGCGAACCGGTACAAACCCACCACTGATTCAACCCCAGTAACGAGTGATGGAGGAGGGATTGTTAGGATGGCTAGGGTTTTGTACTGGTTTATGTTATTCCCCTCTCTACGCTTATTTAGTATAAACTCCTCTTTCTTGAGAATATTCCTCTCTGAAAAAGGCACCAAGGTGAGCCATTTTTCCCTTCTGTCAACACAACATGCATTGCAGCATTCAGTAATGTTCAAGAGCTCACTGTATGTCACAGCACTGACTCCTAGTTCTGAAACGGCAACATAGAGAAAAAATTGAGGCAAAGGTGGGCAGAGTTTGGTTTATCACTTCCTATTTCATACTAACTCAGTGGAAGGTCAGTGTGCTCCAAAATATAAAGTGGCATGTGGGGGAAAAAGTTTTGAAAAATGGCATAAAAATCAGAATCACGATTATTCTAATACCAGAGGATATACTTCCAGAGCAAAGACCAGAGCAATATTGTTGATTTACTATAATGTCTGGCATATTTTTTTCCCCTACTCCCTGTAGTTTAGTGCTGCCATTTTAAAGAAAGCAGATAATCACATAACAGCTTCTCCATCATTAGGATAAAGAGAGGTACATCGATTTGAGAAACAGCACACAGCTGATGCTTCAAAGTTATTTTCTATACCTTTTAAAGTAAAATGGTTCCATGAAAAAAAAATACCAAAGTATTTGAATGCTTTTCTCCTGACTGATCTGGTTCCTGCTTCAGGACATTATTCGAACTATGATCATGGACCTTTGCCATGCCACTATTTTCTGGCCCACTTCTGTTGGATGCTTCCTAGGTTGACGCTTCTTGCCCTGCGAGATTCCCCCCTCTTGCGGGTTTGGCCCTCCACACTATCGAGGGCCTACCTTAATGACGGGTTTTGGGACCCCGAGAGGTGGCATGTCGCGAAAAGGGGATTGAGGGGTTTTTTAAGGACTTTTTTAAGGGGTGTTTTAGGGGGTTCTGGGGTGGGGGAGGGTGTGGGTTTGGGGGGAAACCTGGGGGGGAAAGGGACAGGCCCGACAGTCTTTGTTGCCACGGGGGGCTTAGTTTCTGGAGGCAAGAGGGCTCTCAATGAGCCCTCTGCTGAGGGTGGTGTGATAACTACGTTATGTGGGAGGGGCGAGAGCAGGGGACCATATCATGTGCTGGGGGCACGCACTCGCTGTCTTCGAGCGATTGCGCGCCCCGGTCCCCGGAGCTATTCCTGTTCCCCGGGTTGCTTAGAGTCTCAGGACCCGAGGCTCCGGCTGTTGTTGTGCAATGCGAGGTCCGTGGTAAACAAGGCCCCCCTCATATGTGATCTTCTTGAAGAGGGGGGTGCGGACCTGGCCGGCATTACCGAGACCTGGTTGGGCCACGAGGGGGGGGTTCCCCTCGTGGAGATGTGTCCACCGGGTTTCCTTGCATTCCACCAGCCGAGAGCCCAGGGCAGGGGTGGGGGAGTAGCGGTCATTATTAAGGAAGGCCTGGGTCCGAGGGAGGCCACTGTACCTCAGATAGCCGGGTGTGAGTCCGCCTTTGTGAGATGGGGTCCTGGTGGGCAGATGGGTCTGTTAGTCACGTACCTGGCTCCCTGCCACGTGGCAACGACCCTGTCCGAGCTTCTCAATGTTATAGCCGAGGTGGCGGTTGATACCCCCAAGCTTATAGTCATGGGGGATTTCAACCTGCCATCTATCGGTGAAACATCTGAGATGGCTCGGGAGTTCATGGCTTCCATGACGGCCATGGACCTGACCCAGGTAATTCAGGGCCCGACTCACATTGGTGGACACACCCTGGACTTAGTTTTTGTCTCTGGTCAGTGGTTGAGTGGTCATGATATTGGGGATATAGGTGTTGAACCCTTGTCATGGACTGACCACTCGCTCCTTCGTCTCGACTTTCTGACCGTTACACCTCATCGCAGGGAGGCGGAACCAACTAGGTGGTTCCGCCCCAGGCGCCTGATGGATCCTGATAGGTTCCAGACGGAGCTTGGGCCATTTCCTGAGACACTGACATGCGACTCGACTGAGGACCTGGTGGCTGCCTGGGATAGGGCAGCCGGTGGGGCCTTGGACCGGGTCGCGCCTTTGCGGCCTCTGACCCTGCGCCGAACTCACTTATCTCCTTGGTTCACCGAGGAGCTGAGGGAGATGAAGCGCCGGAAAAGACGCCTAGAGAGTGGTTGGAGGGCTAGTCGCTCTGAATCTGACTTGACACTAGTAAGAGCTCATATTAAGACTTACTTAGTGGCAATAAAAGCGACGAAATCTAATTATTTCACCACTCTTATTGCATCATCAGATAATCGCCCAGCCGCCCTGTTTAGGGTGACCCGCTCCCTCCTTCATCTGGGAGCGGGGGAGGATCCCTTGCAGGGACGTGCTGAGGATTTTGTTCAATATCTGGATGATAAAATAACTCAGATTCGGGATGAGCTGGCCACTGACTGGGTTAGTTCGGGCGAGGTGACTGAGCCCAGTCTTGAGAGTGTTATCTGGGCTGAGTTCGATCCTGTGGCTCTCGAGGACGTGGACAGGATCCTGGGTAGACTGAACGCTACCACATGTTTATTGGACCCGTGTCCCTCCTGGTTGGTGCTGGCCTCCCGGGAGGTTACACGAGGCTGGCTCCAGGAGATTATAAATGCTTCTTTGAGTGAGGGTGTCCTTCCGCCTGCCTTGAAGGAGGCAGTGGTGAGGCCCCTCCTCAAGAAGCCCTCCCTGGACCCGGCTGTTTTGGTAAATTATCGTCCTGTCTCCAACCTTCCCTTTCTAGCGAAGGTTGTTGAGAGTGTGGTGGCGCGGCAGCTCCCCCGGTACCTGGATGAAGCTGTCTATTTAGACCCGCTCCAGTCTGGCTTCAGGTCTGGTTACAGCACCGAAACGGCATTGGTCGCGTTGGTGGATGATCTCTGGAGGGCCCGGGGTAGGGGGTACTCCTCTATCCTGGTGCTGTTAGACCTCTCAGCGGCTTTTGATACCATCGACCATGGTATCATGTTGCGCCGGTTGGAGGGATTGGGGGTGGGGGGCACCATTCTGTGGTGGTTCTCCTCCTACCTCTCCGACCGGTCGCAATCGGTGTTGACAGGGGGGCAGCGGTCGACCCCGAGGCGCCTAGTGTGTGGGGTGCCACAAGGGTCGGTCCTCTCGCCCCTTCTGTTCAACATTTATGTAAAGCCGCTGGGTGAGATCATCCGTGGTTTTGGGGTGGAATTCCATCAGTATGCTGATGATACTCAGCTGTACATTTCCACCCCAGACCACCCGAACGATGCCGTGGAAGTGATGTCCCAGTGCCTTGAAGCTGTGCAGGTCTGGATGGGGAGAAACAGGCTTCGACTCAACCCCTCCAAGACTGAGTGGCTGTGGCTGCCGGCGTCCCGATATAGCCAACTGACTCCATCGTTGGTTATTGGGGGCGAATCATTGGCCCCCACGGAAAGGGTGCGCAACTTGGGCGTCCTCCTGGATCCACGGCTGTCTTTAGAGGAGCATACGACAGCTGTGGCCAGGGGAGCTTTTTATCAGGTCCGCCTGATACGCCAGTTGCGGCCCTTTCTAGATCGGGACTCCCTACGCACAGTCACTCAGGCGCTCGTCACGTCTCGCTTGGACTACTGTAATGCTCTCTACATGGGGCTCCCCTTGGGATGCATCCGGAGGCTTCAGCTGGTACAGAATGCGGCCGCGCGGGGGATTATGGGAGCGACAGGGCGCTCCCATGTGACACCTCTCCTGCGTGAGCTGCATTGGTTGCCGGCTGATTTCCGGGTGCGTTTCAAGGTGTTGGTAATCACCTTTAAAGCGCTCCATGGCTTAGGACCAGGGTACTTACGGGACCGCCTTCTGCCACCTATTGCCTCCCACCGGCCGGTTCGCTCCCACAGAGAGGGCCTCCTCAGGGTGCCATCAGCCAGACAGTGCCGGCTGGCGACCCCCAGGGGGAGAGCATTCTCTGTGGTAGCCCCCACCCTCTGGAACGATCTCCCTCCAGATCTGAGAACTATCGCTGACCTCCGGACCTTTCGTCGGGCTTTGAAGACTCATCTCTTCCAACTTGCCGGACTTGCCTGATCCCTCCTATTTTTAAATATTTTAAATTATTTTAAATTTTTAGAGTTTTAGAGTTTTTATTCGGTTTGTATTTTCAGCCTAAATTTATATTAATTTTAGTACGTTTTAACTTATTGTATTGCATTGGTTTTAAATTGGCTGTTCACCGCCCTGAGTCCGGAGGAGAAGGGCGGTATAGAAATTTAATAAATAAATAAATAAATAAATAAATAAATAAATAAATAAATAAATAAATAAATAAATAAATAAATAAATAAATAAATAAATATAGAAGGCCAGGCTTCAAAGCAATAGGTCTGTTATTACATAAGGTCAGTAACTGCGACACAGTAGTTTAAAAAGTGTTTTAGAAAAAAACTTTCTTAAAAATCAGCCAGATATTGACTTTATTATTGCTGTACTTGAATTTGATCTACTATTCCAAATATATTTTGCTATTTGCATTCCCCCAAATTTTTCAGTTACTCAAAAGTAGGTTGGGCCACTTTTATTAAGACATCTGTCATTATTTAAGCTGTGCATGTGCAAAAAAAGCTTCTAGCTTGAAAGTACCAGTTTAAATAAGGGACAGCTTTATATGATATATGATATAATATATATATATATATATATATATATATATATATATATATATATATATATATATATATATATATATATATATATATATATATATATATATATATATCATATATACCAGGAACTGGGTATGTCTAGTTTAATGAAAAGAAGGACTAGGGGAGACATGATAGCAGTGTTCCAATATCTCAGGGGTTGCCACAATGAAGAGGGAGGCAAACTATTCTCCAAAGCATCTGAGGGTAGAACAAGAAGCAATGGGTGGAAACTAATCAAGGAGAGAAGCAACTTAGAACTAAGAAGAAATTTCCTGACAGAACAATTAGTCAGTGGAACAACTTGCCTCCAGAAGCAAGTGAGTGCTCCAATACTGGAAGTTTTTAAGAAGATGTTGGATAACTATTTGTCTGAAGTAGTGTAGGGTTTCCTGCCTAAGCAGGGGGTTGGACTAGAAGACCTCCAAGGTCCCTTCCAACTCTGTTATTCTAAATGATATATGATAACTTTTCTGTTTATTACATTGCTGATCCATACTAAAGGGAACTAGATGCAATCAAATTGTGCAAAATGACTTGGTTTAACTCAGTGATGCAGGGGGCAAGGAATTTTTCATGACAGAGTTGTCACTTTGGTGACCCACAGGTACTTAAAACCCACAGATTTTTGGCCAACTATATCTCAATAAGGAATTCACTGGCCCCTTTGAGGCTTAATCTTTTGGCCATATTTTAGATACCCAATCACAGTATGACTCTAAGTAAACTTCTTAAAGGCCTTCACTAATTCCTTTCCATCACAGTATGTAATACTGCGTTAGATTCCTCCGTCTTGACAACTTTAAGTTCAGTGGCCTTCAACTCAGTAGCCATCATACTGGGAATTGAAGTCCACTCATCTTAAAATAGCTAAAATTGAGAAACAGTGCCTTAGATTCTGGCTGGTTTCTCCTGCTGTTTTTCTGTTGGATCAGTGGTGGGTTGCCCCCGGTTTGCACCGGTTCTATAGAACCTGTAGTAAAACTGGTGGGAGGCTCCACCCACTGACCCTGATGTCATCAGAATGCGCAGAAGAGCGTGCACGCGGCCCTGTTGCGAACCGGTAGTAAAGGTAAGTAGAACCCATCCTTGGGTTGGATCCTCTGTTAAAATCCTCCCTTCAAGCCATTTACTCTATACTTGTGTATATGTATACCAGTGGTGGGTTGCTCCCGGTTTGCACCAGTTCGCAAGAACCAGAAGTAAAAAAATTTAATAGTTTGGAGAACCAGTAATAAGATTGGCTGGCCACTTCCCCGAACTGGTTCCCAGCCCAGTCGCCGTTTGCTTACGCTGCCCACTCCCAATCTATTGCTGCCTCCTGAGTCCCAGCTAATGGCTAGAGGGGAAAAAAAACTGTGAGTAAAAGAGAAATTCGTTAAGATTGCTGACTTTTTCTCTTTTCAATGTTGAGTACCCTGTTCCTCCTCTTTCCTTAAACAATTTTCTTATGATGTTTACATATGTGCTACCGTATGCCAGGTATACTCATTATGTCTGAATGGACATTTCCAAACTACAGTTAATGATCTGTGTAGAGCGACCACTTGAGAATAATTTCAAGATAATGTTTATATACTGTATGTTACTATATGTAAGTCAGTTTGGGAGGTGTGTGGTGTTATTTTTTTTAAAAAAAAAACTTTTAAGGTAAGTCAGAAATCTTTTACATAAACACTTAACAGATTAATAGATAGAGCTTTTCTTAAAAAAACAAACCAACCTGTTCTTGTTGTCCTTTTGCTCAGCTGCTGATTCTTCTGGCAGTGTGGTCCCTGGCAAGTGCCTCTGTGCGAAAGACCCTAGGAACCTGGTCAAATCAGACATTTATCTTCATTAAGATAAGGACATTGCAGGCACCAGTGTGACAGTTTGTGTTTTAAATTGTAAGATTTGCAGGGGTGGCTGCTCATTTGCATGCAAGAGCTGTGTTTCTCCCGGAGAAGGTGTTGTAAATCACGGATGAGCAACTTGACAGTGCCACTCTCTGTGCCTGGTTGAGAATTATTAATTAAAGCAGGCTGAGGACAGTTTGTTTGCATATCAGTTGAGCTAAACTGTGCTGGTATCCCTGTAAATAATAAAACAGTGTGATTAGGCCTAGTCATTAATTAAGTGCCTTCACTGTGAATAAACAGTGAAATCCTTCGGTTTGTAAGGAACCTATGACACCGTGATAAATATGCCATTGCAGATACGGCTCTAACATTGTTTGACATCTTCATCCATTAATAGCACTTCTCTCTGAGGATGACAGTGGGTTCAAGTCCCATGACAGATGATACATCTGTCCAATTTTTGTTCCTTAAAGCAAACACGTTAGGAGGTCTCCGATAATGCAAGTTGAGAAGACGATAGCAGAGACAAAACAAAAACTTATTAAAAAGTCTTAACTGTAGCATTCAATCATCCATATGGGTGGCATTTTGTTGGTTGAAAAAGTCAGAGGAAAAGTCTTGCTTTCATAGTTCTGAGAATATAAAGCTAGTTATTGTTAATTTTATTAAAAATCCTCCCCCAAAAGTTTAAAAAACCTAATTTTACATTAGCCAATTATAATTGTTATTGTATTTCTATATGTGGTTTTAAAAGCCACTTCAAACCTATTCAATAATTTCGGAAATTGAATTTAGAAATAAATTCTATGGTATGCTCTTTTTCCTACCCCTAAATATATGCAAACTATTGGTAGGTGCAGCACAGGAAAAAAAAATATTGAATGTAGCTGGATGTTTTTGTTTTTGTTTTACTATGCTGTATCGAGTCATCCTTTAAGCATCCTTATATATTAGATTTTGGCCTGGAAAAGAAATAGACTTGAGTGAAACAACATTACAACTTGTATTTATACTGGTAGTACAAATCACCTACAAATATTAAACAGTGTGGTTTCATGCTGCTATGCAGGCAAAAATAATTATTGATAGATGAACATTGAGCCAACACACAGCAGTATTTAACACAGTGCAGGAGAAAGCAGGAAGACATAGTGATTATAAAAATAAAAGACAATTTGTACTCTTCATGGGTGGTACTGCAAGATGCAGATGATAGTTTGATAATCCCAGTTTGGGCAATTGCCTATGAACTAGCCAGTAACACGCAATTCAGATCAGCTTCCTGACCATATTGAACAATGTTGGGCAGACAGCAGCTGTGCAACTTTGTGGAGCTAATCCAGATGCATTCTTTCCCCCATTCCTATGTTGACAGGCTGGGATTTATTCCTCTGTAAGTATTAGCAAGGAGGGATGCGGTGGCCCAGTGGTTAAGACACTGAGCTTGTCGAACAGAAGATCAGCAGTTCAGCGGTTCGAGTCCCTAGTGCCATGTAAAGGACTGAGCTCCTGTTACTTGTCCCAGCTTCTGCCAACCTAGCAGTTTGAAAGCACATAAAAAATGCAAGTAGAAAAATAGGGACCACTTTGGTGGGAAGGTAACAGCGTTCCGTGTTTAGTCATGCCGGCCACATGACCACGGAGACATCTTCAGACAACACTGGCTCTTTGGCTTAGAAACGGAGATGAGCACTGCCTCTAAACGACTTGCACATACACTACATGGAAGGGGAACCTTTACCTTTAAGTATTAGCAATGGAGAAACAGATACCTCAATACCAGCAATATTAATTCTTTCATGCTGCTGTTAGCCATGAGTATGAGAAAAATATACAGGAAAAGATGAGATTGCTCGTATCAGCTGCTTCTTTCAGAGGCAACTACAGTAATAGATTTCTCAGCAGCATAAAACATTCAGTGGCGAGCATATATTCGCCACTAGCTATGAGACAATGATTTTTATATATATAAAAAGTAATCTTATGCATAATTCTAGTGACGTTTACTATTTCTTAGAGAAAAATAGATCCCTGCAGCAAACATTTCTCTGAATTTTCAGAGATTCAGCAGATGAATATTACTTTTCTTCTTTCCCTAAACTTAGTATCAACTTGTCTTTTTTTTTTTAAAGGACCAAAAACTTTCTGCCCTCCAGCAAAGAGGAGAAGCCAGGATGTCTGCCTTTCACTATGCTGAAAACTAAGCCTAAGAGAAGATGCTGACTCAGAATGTGTGCTGTTTACCTATCATGCAGCTGACAAGTTTGGCATCCCATGAAAACAAATGGACTTTGCAACAATGGCTGCTTAGCTGGAGATATATTATGGGGGCTTCTCAGATGACCACCAAGGCTTTAGGATAGAGGTCTTCCAGATAAAACTCTGTGGTACTCTGACCCCCTAAAATGATAAACTGAATCTGTGTGACCCTTCACTCCCATAAAATCCTAATGATTTAATTGTGGTTAGAGTTGAGCAAGAAATAGATTTTTTTAAAAAAATAATTGATTATGTGCCATCAGGTTGCTATTAACTCTGAGCAACCATATAGATAAATTTTGTCTCATAGATAAATGATCTGTCTCTAATCTTATCCATCAGGTCTTTCAAATGATGTTTCCATTTCTGCTATCACTAAGTCTATCCAGCTTGTTGCAGGTCATCCTATTCTCCTTCTTTCCATCTTTCCTAGGATTAGACAGTTTGGTCTTTGAATAATGTGTCCCAGGTAGCATACTTTGAGCCTGGTCAATTATACTATATTATAATTTTATCATCACATTATTATATGCAACTAATATTTTATAATTTTTCAATGTAATTTTATTTTATTCAAAAAGTTAAAGTACAAACTTAAAAGAAGAAATTTTATAAAAAAACACTGAAAGTGTGCATTGAAAAAAATGCATGTATATGTGCTCTTGCAATAATATTTTATAAATGATAGATAGATAGATAGATAGATAGATAGATAGATAGATGATAGATAGATAGATAGATAGATAGATAGATAGATAGATAGATAGATAGACAGACAGACAGACGGACGGATAGAAAAGCATATACTCAGTCACTTGTGTGCCAGGTCACTTTAAGAAGGGACTATTGTAATTTGCTGTACATGGGGCTATCCTCAAAAATAAATCCAGAATACTATGGATACAATATGCATTAGAATATGGCAACTGGATCTAGATCATGTAACAAGTGTCTCTTGTTTTTAGGACAAATTGTTAGGATAAAATGATAAACACTGCAATATATTAAAGAAGCCTTCCATAAAATGAAATATGCTTTCTTTCTCCTTATGAAAAATACGGCACAAAACTTCAAGCTTACAAAAAAATGAGAGCAATTCAGTAGAATAAGAGCTGCTGTCTGCTTAGAGGAGGGGATGCCTTTTACAAGTTCATAACAGATAATTAAATATTAAAAATCATATAACTCTGCTATATCTGTACATCAATCATACTAAAACAAATAGCCACATGGAGAGGAGGCTTCATTTAGCCAAGTGCCAAATCCTCTTGGGGGGGGGGGGCAGGGGGAATACTTCCAACTGAAATTTTGGTTGGTTTCAGCATAAAATGATAGCCAAACCTAAACAGGATTGTCCTAGCTCCAACTTCTTTCTTATGATATTTTTCTCATGAATATTTTTCTCATGAAGCACTGGGTTGAAAATGGGCAGGACTGGGGAATGATAGACATGGTCATTAGTTAGTTAGGTAATTGGAACCAGGAATTTCATTGCTAAATGATGTGCCCATGAAGTACAATGAAACATACTGCCTTACAATAGCAGTTCCAGCAGTTCCAGTTGTGATTGTTAGGTGAATCCCACAAGGTTGTTACGCGTGGTGTCATATGATCACCATTTGTAATTTCCTCCGGACTTCAGCCTTGATTTCACTTGCCAGAAGGCAATGAAAGTCACACACAACCATCATTTGACCACAGGTTACTATGACCTTCATGCTTTTTATTTAGTAAATCTATTTGCCATCCATCTTGTGATTTAAGTTGATGCTGAGTAATTGCAAGCTGGTTGCTGAGCACCCAAATTGTAAATATCTATGGAGATTCTCAATCATCCTGGTCATGGTTATCCCAAAAGTGCTTTTTCAAGAAGTAACTGGCCTTCCTTTGTTTTTCCATGAAGAAGTTTTGCTTCTTGGATCAGAAGTGAAATGTACAGTTGCCTCTTGAAAAAGCACTTTTGGACACCCACATTTTAATTGCATGTCAGCAGGAACACTGTGTTGGCTGCAATTTCAAGGACCATCCTTAAGTCTCCTTCATGACTGTCATAACTATTACCATAACCGTTCACAATTGTCATCACTCTGAATGACAATTGCTGAATGAATGCTTATTAACTGAGGACTACCTGTTAAGGTAGCTACCAATTTGCAACCATCAGGGAAAAATCTTTGTTGCTACCCTTGCTGCTAATAGCTTTCACATTTTTAAAGTTGCCCCATCTTCCAAAAGATCTGAAGTTCATCAGTTTAGAGTCAACATAATGGTATCCTTTTTATCACCTCCTTCAGTTCCCAAGCTTCAACAGTCAGATTCCTGGACTGGAAGAATGGAAATTCAGAGTAACAAAGGAACAATCTCCTTTGGATCAGCTCCTTGAACTCACTAAAATCCATACTTATGGAATCCAATTCATTGATTCAAATGTATACTTTTAGTTAAAAGTATGTCTCCCTAAATTGAAGGGTATAATTTCATTAACTTTTCAAATATGGAATTATTGCCTAAATTTTTCAATCAAACAATCAGAATAGAGTTAGGAGGGACATTGGGGGTCTTCTAGTCTAACCCCCTACTCAAGCAGCAGACCCTATACCAGTGATGGCTAACTTTTTTGCCATCATGTGCCAAATGCTAGGGGACATCAGGGGGAGTCACACACATGCGTGCCCATATCCATAATTCTGTGCGCCTCGCCCCCCGTGCTCCATCCTGCTTTTGGCATGTGATGGCACAGTGCGCATGGTAGGCCTGTTTTTCTCTCTTCCTCAGGCTCCAGAGCCTTTCTAGGAGCCTGGGGAGGGTAAAAACGGCCTTCCCCACCTCCCCAGAAGCCCTCCAGAGTCAAGAAACAGTGTGTTTCCTGACTTCTGGTGGGCCCAGAAGGCCCGAAAATTAGCTGGCTGGTGCATGCACGCGTGCCGGAGCTGAGCTTGTGTGCCCACTGATATAGCTCCACGTGCCACTTGTGGCACCCGTGCCATAGGTTCACCATCACGGCCCTATACCATTTCAGATAATTCACTTCTCACATATGGTAGCAATTCTGTTGCAACATAAACTATGGAAGTTATTTTATTTTCTAACTTTTTTAGGAAAACACAGTAGCTGTTTGCTATTTGTATATCTCCAGCAATAAGAATGTTATACTCCTTGGAGTCTTGATTTTTTTCATTTTCACTTGTAACACAGGAAGATCATCTCTATTTCTATTCTCAAAATTTGTGGCTTCAGAGCAATTGAACATCTTCATGAAATCTTTTTTTTTTTAATGGTTATACATTTCTCAACTACAAAATAAATGCTAAGTTTTGGGATCAATCTTCCTGCATATGCTTTAGGATATAGATTTCCATCAGTGACTTGAATAGATGCTATGGGAAAATCAGCGTAAAATTATTGCTCCACTTTAATTCAACATTCTGCTATTAATCAATTATTTATTGCTGTTATGCTAATACCAATTGATCTGATGAAATTAACATTCAAATAGCAAAAATGGTCTATCAAAAGAATTAGCTTATAGCTCCTGAACTCAGATCAATGCTTCATCGTTATAATTAATGAAAAGGGGCAACTGCATTAAGAACTATATCATAAAAGCATATTCTAAATGAAATGAAATATTGATTTTGCCTATTGACTGTTGTTACTTCCACTTATTTGAGTTGGCAAATCAGGGAAATCCAGGCAAATATTTAGGGTTATTTTCTCTTAGCCAATGATAGTTTCATAGATTTATTCCATTAAACCAGCTTTTGTAGGTTCTGGAGTTATATTCAATTTTGGATCATATTTGTCTTCCCATTCCAATATTTCAGAGTTAATTTGGAGAATTGTAAAAGTCGCTATTAGTTCCTGGGTCATTTTTGTGTTCTTGTTGGAGTCAACTCCAATTTATCTGAATATTTCTTAAACTGACATGATCAAAACTGGATAGAGTACATGAGGCAGTAGCTGAACAGAGTAAGCAAAATTCTGGTTCAAATTATAATTATGATTTTAATATAATTTGAAAATAATGATTCAATCAATACAACATAACATTGTGCAACTACATTTTGCTTCTTCCTTATGTTGATCTCATGTTGAATTGCACATCAAAGCTCTTTTTCAAGGATCTACTGCCAGATCCTTTTATAAAAGCATTTGATTTCTTTCTTTCCAAATAAAGGACTTCACTTTTATTAGACTCACTACCTCCAACTACTCTAATTAGGAACCTTGGAGCCTTTCCCCATTGCTGAGTGGAAGTATGATTTACCTATTCCTGAAATGTAGAAAACTATTCCTGCATACCAAACCCTGTCCTGCCTCTCTGACTTTCTGATCTTGTCTATGATGTGGGAATGCAGAAGAATACAAGCCCTTCCTGGTCTGCTGTGAAGCCAGAGCTGTCAAAGTGCAGCATCTCTGAATCTGATTCTTGGAATTTTGAGAACAAAAGAGCAAAGGGGGTGAGATAGATGGTTCTCATCCTCCTCATTTGCAGAAATCTGCTCCTGAGATGTCAAATACTAGAAATGCATGCATGCTTGGAAAGAGATGGAGAGACCTGTCTCAGGTTTCCAGTACAGGGAAAACAGAAAAGAAAGAAGGAAAGAAGGGAGGGAGGGAGGGGAAAAAAGAGGAAGGAAGGAAGGAAGGAAGGAAGGAAGGAAGGAAGGAAGGAAGGAAGGAAGGAAGGAAGGAAGGAAGGAAGGAAGGAGCATTATGCAGCTTTGGAGTGGAAGCCTGTTCCTTCTCCCTCAACACACATAGACACACAGACACAAACACAAAAACACATGCCACTTTTATTAATACTTATCCCAAAATGAAGTTGAAAGGCAAAGGATTTGGAATGGACGGAATATGCTTGCAAAACTTCTCACTTCCAAAGTTTCCTTTTTAAAGCTGGATATCTATCTAATTAACCAATGGAACAGCTTGCCTTCAGAAGTTATGGGTGCTCCATCACTGGAGGTTTTTAAGAAGACTCTGGATGGCCACTTTTCTGGAAGGTTATAGGGTTTCTTTCTTGAGCAGGAGGTTTGACTAGAAGACTGCCAAGGTCCCTTCCATCTCTGTTATTCTGTTGTTATTCTGTTTTTCTAAGAATGCAACCTCTTTGCAGTTAATTCTTTCTACCCTGCTTCAGTTCAGTTCAGTGCAACCCACCACACCTCTGCACACAAGTGAAATCAGGTCAGACTGGTGTGATATATTTTTGACAAATCATCTACTTGTAGCCATTGCAATGGTTAAGGTGTTTACGGATGAGCCAATTCATTTATATTCTAGAAACTTGCAAGATATTGATGTCAAAGTGGTCTTTTATTTCTTCAGATTTCATATTTTGCTTTTGTATGGACGTTAGAGACAATATTTGCCTTACTAAAGTCAATTGGGATTTTGCTTACATTTCCAGTATTTCTCAACTATAACAGAGATAGTCCATCAGCAAATTCTTTCACCATCCTAGGATGCGATTCATCCAGAGAAGTAAACTCCTTCAACATTCCCAAATTTTCTCTGACCCATCAGCCTCACGTTAGAGTCCCATCTCTATATCAGATTTGTCCAGTGGAGCATCCTGCATTCTTTGAGTGAAAAAGATTCACCAAATCTAGGTACAGATGAAACGTAAACCATTATATTTTTATACAGGACCCATTCTCTCTAACCCCCTTCATTAAGGTATTTTCTTGGTTCAATTACACTACCTTACACAAAGTACAAGAGATGCAGTGGCTCAGTGGCTAAGATGCTGAGCTTGTCAATCAAAAAGGTTGGCAGTTCAGTGGTTCGAATCCCTAGTGCCACGTAACGGGGTGAGCTTCTGTTACTTGTCCCAGCTTCTGCCAACCTTGCAGTTTGAAAGCATGTAAAAAATGCAAGTAGAAAAATGGGGACCACCTTTGGTGGGAAGGTAACAGCGTTCCGTGTGCCTTTGGCATTTAGTCATGTCGGCCACATGACCACAGAGACATCTTTGGACAGAGCTGGCTCTTCAGCTTTGAAATGGAGATGAGCACCACCTCCTAGAGTCAGGAATGACTAGGACATATGTGCGAGGGGAATCTTTGCCTTTTTAGACAAAGTACAATTAGAAAAGATTGATAGATACTGATATCACTGCTTGCAAATAATACAAAACATATATGCAACACACCAGCATGTATACATCTGTTTAGTGCTGTGTCGTTATCATCTGTGAAAAATTGTGCTTATAGCCAGAGACCTAAGAAATGGTACCAAAAACATCATGAAAATCACAAAAATGGAGAAAACATTCACTTAAAGTCACAGTGAGGAGGTGGTACAATCTGGCTGATAGAATTGTAACAAAAATATTTATGGCCTCCTAGCTCTATAATCAAATGTAGTTGCATAGTACAATTAAAAAACCTAATGAATTAAATAAAGTTTTATTTGTATAAATTGGGTAGGCTTTGCTTTAGAAAGCATCAGCACCATTTTTGGCATGAAGACAGGAATAACTATTTTAAAATTACAGTGAGGTTCCAAGAGCAACAGAGATGCTATTAAGAACTTTCAGTCAAATGTCTCTTTTAAAGATTAAGCAAAATGTAATCATTGGGCTGGAAGGATAGAAGAACAGCTAAGAAGGAGCCAAACTGAATTTATTAATCTTGCAACTGGACCTTTTTTTTTATTTATTTATTTATTTATTTATTTATTGGTTCGATTTATATGTCACCCTTCTCCGGAGACTCAGGGCGGCTTACAATACATTAAGCAATAGCCTTCATATTTGTATATACCTGCTTAGTAGGGCTTCCCGCCACCCCCAGTGGTGTTCTTTTTTATACAAAGTCAGCTTATTGCCTCCACAATCCAGGTCTTCATTTTGCCAGCCTCGGAAGGATGGAAGGCTGAGTCAACCTTGAGCCTGGTGAGATTTGAACTTGCAGTAATTGCAGGCAGCTGGCAGCTAAGTGCTAATTAACAGCACTTTAGTCCACTGTACCACCAAGGCTCTTTTTAATATTGATAAAAGATGCATATAGATGTATATGCATCTTTTAAGTTATTTAATTGCTGTTTGATTTGTTTTATATTATTTTGTTTTAAGTTTTGTAAGGGACCTTAATTATTTTATCAAAAAGCAACAATAATAATCAATAAATTTGAAAGTGTGAGTCACAAATAAGTAATTCACCAGGAATGGCACTAATGAAAATGTAGACATAAAACTAGCTATAGATAAAGCATCTGCCTAAACATTCCTGAATGGGTGTTAATCAGTGGTGGGTTCTTCCTGGTTCGGCCTGGTTCTCCAGAGCTGGTAGCGGTGATGATATGACATCACCAAACCAGTTCTACCACCCCTGCCCCCTGCCCCCCGCGCCCCCACCCCCCCATCCCCACCCCCTGCATTATTCTTACCTTTTATTTGGCCCCACCCCCAATCTATTGCTGCCTCCTGATAGGGTTGCCAGGTCTGCTTCCAAAAAATAGCGGACAAGCGGGGGGGGGGGGAGGGATTAAGTAGTAAAATTTTTTTAAAAAATTACAATTAAATTATATATTTTCTTACAAACATTTTAACACGTATTAAAATAATCACTTCAAAACTTTACTTAAAATTCAAAACATCAAATATATTATAATAATATGTAAAATATTAAATTACATTTTACTTTGCTGTCGTGTGTATTTTTTATTTGACTGCGCAGCTTTGATCAATTCTTTGTGTTTAAGGAATAATTATTTAATTTCAGTACAACGTTGAGAAATATTAAAAAATATACAAAGTTCACTTCGAACTGATGGTACAAGCAGTCGGTTACGTTCGTCAGTCCACAAATTTCCCATGACACTGATAATTCGTTCAACATTTGCATTTGATACTGGAATTGATGCACAATACTGGAACAGTTTCAGTAAACTCGGAGCTGGCTCTTTCTTGAAAAAGTATGTGCACTTATCAAGGAATGAATAGCCCTGCAGATGAACATAAACTTCTTCTAAGGCAGAAATTTCATCGAAGAGAGTGTTGGGTGAAAGTTCTTCTCGCCATGGTGATAATAACCAGATGTTCGCCATTTCTTCTAAAGTTGGAGGATTATTGCAATCAATTAGATTGAAACAACTTAGCGTTCAATGGATATTTGATCTTTGTCTCATTCTAACATGAAAAAAAAGACAAAACGCGATTCTCCTATCCTTATTCTCTTAGACTGTACAGCTTTAGATTACGTACCATTTCATCATAAAACTTTTAAATAAAAAAAATGTCCACTATTTCGTGAAAAAAATAGTGAACATAATGTGAAAAAAGTGGACTGTCCGCTCAAATAGTGGACACCTGGCAACTCTACCTCCTTAGTCCCAGCTGATGGCTAGAGGGAAAAAAACTGTTTAAACTCTTGCTGTGGGGCTTCAAAGGGCCGCCCTACAGTTGATCAGTGGTAAAAGAAAACAAATGAGTAGACCGGTGCCTGCAAAAATACATGAGTAGATCAGTGCCTGCAAAAATAAATGGGTAGACCAGTGCCTGCTAAAAATAAATCAGTAGATCAGTACAGCTCTGCAAGCAGTTAAAAGCCTGGTAGTCCAGTATCTCTGCTAAATCCTAAATAATTGTCACATGATCATCAAGCCACACCCACAAAGTAAGACACGCCCACAGAACCGGTAATAAAAAAGTTTAGAACCCACCCCTGGTGTTAATACAGTGCAGGTACCTTTGGTTGGTGTAGGCAACAGTTTGTTGGCTTTCAAAATAATTTCTAGATTACAGATTCTAGCTTCTGTAAGGAAGCATATATAAATTGTACTTGTGGCATACTAGACAAAATGAGCCCAAAATGAAGAGTATTGTCTTTATTGTTACCATGAAATGCTGAGTGAGGTTTGGGCATGACTAAGATTGCTAAAGAGTGTACTCCACCTATATATCCCAAAATAGTATTAAGAGAAAGCCTACATTAGTCAAAGCCTGATTGATGGCAGACATCATTATCTATGCAACTTTTGTGGTGCTAGAACACAATGCAATGTATGAGCATGGCAGAAGCAAGGCTGATTTGCAAGGGTAAAACAGTTTGGAAAAGTCTAGTGACAATATTGGTGAAAACTAGTATGTTTCTTTTTCTCATGTCATTAATTTCTTTGGCTTTCTATTTTTATTTTTATTCCATTATTTTAATTTATTATTCCTGCATACTTTTCTCCAGAAAGGAATAACTTGGTGGGCATGTACATACAATAAAAATGCCATATTTGTTACATGCAGGCCAGCTGGACCATGAATGTTAAGCTAAACACCCTAAGTAACATAATTACCTGGGTTGCTATTACTTGAGATAGTAACAGAGGTGGTATTCAGCAGGTTCTGACCAGTTTTGGAGAATCGGTATTGGAAATTTTGAGTAGTTCGGAGAACTGGTAAATACCACCTCTGACTGGCCCTGCCCCCATCTATTCTCTGCCTCTCAAGTCCCACCTGATCGGGAGGAAATGGGGATTTTACAGTAACCTTCCCCTGGAGTGGAGTGGGAATGGAGATTTTACAATATCCTTCCCCTGCCATGCCCACCAAGCCATGCCCACAGAACTGGTAGTAAAAAAATTTGAATCCCACCACTGGATAGTAAATATATTTATGCATTAAATTAAGGCAAATGAAGAAATAAAGGAAAAGTACATCCCACAAATCCACTCTTCCTGTAAATAAGAGTAACATTTCTGCTAAGAACTGACAATAAAAATAGAATTGAAAGCTTTAATTGGCATATCAATCAACTACAGTAAGGCCTTTGTTGATTAAATGATAGGGACCAGCTCTAATTGGCAAGGGCAGATTTTAATCAGTAGAATTGAAAGTCAAGAATACACTAAACTGGTAGAGACCAATTATAATTGATTAGGGCCCCTTTAATCAGTGCAACTGTGAGTTGGAAGCACGTTTGTTAATTTTCAAGGGCATTTTAGGCTCTTATGCTTTCCGGTAGAAAGACATGAAAGACAAAATACAAAAATTTATTTATATTAGTGGGCAGTGAGTTTCTTTTCTAATAATAGGGAGCAGCTCTAAGATGTTGCCCTTCCTTCAGCATCTTTTTTGGTTTATTTATTAGATTGATATCACTTTTCTTTCATGGCGTTCCAACTTCCTGTTTTTTCCCTATAAAAACAACCTTTTGATCCAGGTTGGATCAAAAGAGAGTGATAGATTTGTGATGTGTCCAGGCTGAAGATGGACTTGATCCTGATTTTCCTAGCATTATTTCCACACTTTAACCACTCTACGGTACTGACTGATTAAAAAGGATTTGTTATTGAGATATGGATGACATGCTACATCTTGGTACAGTGCAGTTAATCCTTTTCCCTTGACTGTATGGGTAGGTACTGAGGGAATGCTCCATCAGAAATAGTAGGACTTTCTCCAAATTGCAGAATTGGGACTGAATAAATGTACTTTCTGCTTCACAATTCTAGAGGGCTATGGCAACATATGCCACAGAATATGTGTGAAGGCTCCCATCTCCTGATTGGGCGAATGATCTTTGATTGCGACATCTTCCTCAGCTGCCATGCATTTTCATTTTTCGTATTTGTGATGGAAATTTGTTTTAAACTCATTTTCAGATTGTTTGCCACCCTGAATCATTTGCTGAGCTATATGAATGAATGAATGAATGAATGAATGAATGAATGAATGAATGAATGAATGAATCTGAGGAACAAGAACAATTTGTCCTCTTTATGTTGGAAAGGAGGGGATAATTAGAGACATGATAGAAGCATGTAAAATCATACTTGGCAGGGAAAACATGGATAATTTTCTTCCCTCACTCATAATGTTTGAACTCAATCATCTAATAAAGCAGGAGCAGAAGAAGGAAATGCCTTTTCACAGAATATAGTTAATCCATGAAATTGCTTGCTAGGAGTTAGGATAACCATCCAGTTTGGATGGTTTTAAAAGGGAACTAGACAGGTTTATGAACAGACTGCCAAGTCAACTAATATATATGGTTGCTTAGAACTACCTGAATTATACTATAAATACGGATTGTTGAAATGACAGTGAAGACGGAATTTCCATCGTACAGTATATCCAAAAGGCCACCGAGTCTGGATGTCTGGATCAAAAAGGATATTTGCAAATTCTGATAGTTCTGTGCTTACCATCAGGTATCTTGATAAGCTCCCTCTCTGTCTCTTTATCCTGTTTCTGTCGCTCTCTTACATACACACATGAGATACATACACACACAGAGACACACATACACGAGAGAATGAGAGAGAGAGAGAGAGAGAGAGAGAGAGAGAGAGAGAGAGAGAGAGAGAGAGAGAGACAGAGACATAAAGACTCATTACAAAACTAAACCTGAAGGCAGACTGTGACTATTCTGTTTCAGTGAATAAAATGAAAAAATAAAGCAAGCCTTATCTATGTTATATATTGCCTTGCTTGGATTTTAGCAAAGAGCAGAGTATTACATTAAATAAAAGTGTCAGTGAAGTTAAAAGAAACTCATGCATTGACTTGAAGGTCACTTAGCCTCAGTGGTTTATATCTGAACAGGACAAAATGCTTTGCATCAATACAGGGGGAACCACATTCCACAATGGTGTCAGGTTCCAGGATGCAATTTTGTATGTGTGGTTGTGCCGGTATATAAATTATCCTACAAGCATTTTAAGCAGACAGCAGGACACACCAGTGTTTGTTGTAAATGGCAGACTATATGAACTTCAAGGTTGGATATAACACATGCTCTCTATGAATCATTATATTTTACAGGTTACTAGACTTCGAAATGCTTTCAGGTAATTCCAGTCAGAAATGCTGTTGTCATCAATTCCAAGACATTTACACAGAGTGAGAGAGAGAGAGAGAAGGGGGGAGGGAGAGGGAAGAGAGAGAGGGGGTAGGGAGGGAGGGAGAGAGAGAGAGAGAGAGAGAGAGAGAGCACTTTGTAATATTGTTAGGACTATCAAGACCAAGGAAAAGAGCTGGAGGGAGGTTGCATTAGAAGACCTTTAAGAACTGTACAAATCCTGCCAATTAAGCAGTTGCCCTTTACACTTTATTAAATGCTACAAAATGCTTAAGATCAGAGGAAAGAAAATGCAGTGATACAATTTAATTCAAATTAATGGCAAGTGACATCTTTATATCCTCCACAGAATGAAATTTAGAGTTGCACTTTTTACAGATGAATGACTGGTGCTATATACTGGGGTTCTGCTGCCTATAATCTCTGGTTCTTTGCTCACGCAGTCATTAATATGGATTAAAATCTGTTGCATCCAAAAGTATGGATGAAATAAAGATATTTCCTTTTTCTTTTCTTCCCCCACCCCCATGCTTCTTTTTCCCATGTTTAAAATATATTAAAACATTCAAAAAGAACATAAAACTGTGACTCGTTAACTACTGTATAATGTTGAATTTAAGGATTATGAATATTAGAGAGAACCTCAGATCTTCTGACTCTCTAGTGACGTGACATCCACTCCTCCACTCGCAACAAAATACCTTATGCCACCAGACTTGAAATTTTGGGCTTAGAAAATTTAGAACTACGCCACCTTTAGTATGACCTAAGCATAGCTCATAAAATCATCTACTACAATGTCCTACCTGTCAATGAATACTTCAGTTTCAACAGTAATAATACATGAGCACACAATAGATACAAACTTAAAGTGAAGCGCTCCAAACTCGATTGCAGAAAATGTAACTTCAGCAACAGAGTGGTCAATGCCTGGGATGCACTACCTGACTCTGTGGTTTCATCCCCAAACCCCCAAAATTTTAACCTAAGACTGGCTACTGTTGACCTCACTCCATTCCTAAGAGGTCTATAAGGGGAGTACATAAGAGCACCAGTGTGCCTACCATCTCTGTCCTTTAATTGTATTCATTTTATTCAATTGATGCTTATACTTATATATATTATCTGACAAATAAAAATAAATTTATTTGTCAAATAAATGTATTTGACAAATAAATAAATAAAAGTAAATAAATAAATGTCTTTTGCTTTCTTATGTTTGCATCTCAGTATGCAAAGACCTTAAAGTCAGAAATACAATTTTGTTTGTTTTTCTTGAATTATCTGTTCTACTTATGAGAGGATGGTAAACACAAAAAACAAACATAAGAGACCTTGATTATTGTTGCCTAGATCAGGGGTCCCCAACCCCCATCCATGGATCAGCACTAGACAATGACATGCTAGAAACCGGTCCACGCAAACCAGTGAAGCCCCATCCATGGGATGCAGGCAGCACACAAAACTACCCACCACCACCACCATCTGGTCCATGGAAAAATCTTTCTCCATAGAACTGATCTCTGGTGCCTAAAAGATTGGAGGCCATTGACCTAAATAACCCTGGACTTTTTCCGCCTGAGAATTTCCCCAGGAAGAGAGTCAATTTTATATTATGTTTCTAATTATGAGTCACCATATTGCCAGAAACCAAAGCTAGCAAACCCCTGACTTAGCCACTTCAGGAAAAATTGTGGAGTTTCTAACAAAGAATAAACTGAAAAAGGTGACATTACCTAGCCACCTTGACTGATTTCAAAAACTGAAGAGTGTTGAATCTGGATAGTATTTTGGGAGATGACAATTTGGAATTTCAGAGTTGTTGCTAGACTGAGACGTTAAAACAATCAGCTTCTGTAACATTGCTTCAATTAGCCGGTTTCAAAGCACTATCTTCTTCTGCAGACCTTGTATGGAAAGAAAGACTTAGATGAAATTTCTTCAGTGATTAAGGAGAACCTTCTCCTATAACCTTGGCCAAGGCTATCTGGCCTACTAACAATTCTCCAATCTAGGAATGCATGGAAGACTTCTCAAAGAAAATCCATTTCCCCCCCTGCCATTAGGGATCAGTTAAGAGAACACAAAAGGAGATTTTCCATGCTGCTGACTTCTCTCAGTTGGAAGAGAGGTCTTGTGGAGAATTATCTGAGAAAAGTGAGGCAATGAAAGAAATTTTGCAGCTTGGAAGTATTTTGGCTAGCACTACAAGTGCCTTTTCCCATACCACTAGCTCAAAACAATCTGAGGCCATCCATATTGTTATACCTATAAATTAGGTAGCTTCTTCTCTTCAATCAGGCAAAGCTACATCCCTTCATATAAGCTTAATAAATACTGTTTTTAATTTGAGTTGTAGGAATCTAAGTGATTTTCCCTATGACTAGATCTCTTCTGCTGTCTCAGAAATACAGAATTACTATCTATATAATCTAATTCTATATCATTATCTAGATGTCTATTCAGATGTAAATTCCTTTAAACTCAGTTGGACCTAGGTAACTGTGCATAGGATTTTAGCCCAAATAACTTATCCCTGACAGGATCATTTATAAATAGGTACATTTTCTTTAAAAGCTAATTTGAATCCAACTGTTGTCTCACCCATTATATAAACAAAGCACCTTTTTGTTAAAATGTTAGACAGTGAATCAAGATAATGCACACGCCAAATGACTGCTTAGCTTTAATGGATTCCTGTCTACATTTACAGTTGCTTGTTAAGAGAGAGCTGAGATCATCACCAGACTTTTAGGGAACCTTAAGAAGCAAGCTCCTAGCTGGAATAAACTTTTGTTATTCCAAATTACTTCGGAATAAAGTAAGAGATTTATTTCTGCCCATCTAGCATGGAATAAGTGCAAGTACATAAATAGGTACCACTTTGGTGGGAAGGCAACAGCGTTCCACGTGCCTCAACATACAGTCATGCTGGCCACATGACCACAGAAAGGTCTTTGGACAACAGTGGCTCCCTCAGTTTAAAAATGGAGATCAGCACTGCCCCCTAGAATCAGACATGACCGGACAAGTAAACCTTTATCTTTTTACTAAGATTTGTTTTGTTTTTTCCTTCAGATTTTTTCTCTCATGGTTAATCTATCCATTCTTATATATGTTCCTTTTGATGCAGTATTATATCCTGGAGTCAGTAGGGACACATTCAAAATGTAATTCTTTCATGATATTTTGTCTTTAATAAATCAGACAGGCATCGGATATTCTGTAGCAGCAAATGAGGGATAGTACAAGTAATCTTAGATTAAATATTCTGCCACTTCATTCAAATTGGGTAGTTTGGGCGCAATATGGATGGTTTAATGAGAACAAGGTGCTCATCCATTACTGGAAGTCACCTAAGCATTGGTCAATCTAACCGACCATCAGACACTGTATATGTCTGATGGTCTGTAGAAATTCTCAGTCATCCAGGTCATGGTTGTCCCAAAGGTGTTATTTCAGGAGGTAATAGGATTTTCTAATTTTTTTCTTTTGAAGATGTTTCACTTCTCATCCAATCCATCCCATCCAATCTATTCCCCACTATCCTGTCAGAGCTGAAGAAATTTCTTGGATGAGAAACGAAATGTCTTTAAAAGAAAAAAAAAGACAATCCAGTTGCCTCCTAAAAGAGCACCTTTGGGACAGATATGTCTGATGTGTCTCAGATACATGAATACAATTTTCATAAGCACCATTAGAGATGACCAACCAGGGTTGAAATGCTACCGGTTTGGACCGGCTCGGCCAAACCGGTAGCGATAGCGGCATGTGGTTTGGAGAACCGGTAGCGAAAGCAGCACGAGGCTCCACCCACCCACCTGGTCATTGTTACTTCCTGGTTTTAACCAGGAAGTAACCTTTTTTTTTACCCTCTGTGCATGCACAGAGGGTCCACATGTGCGTGGCGCGTGCACTTCCGAACCAGTGGGGAAGTAGATTTCACCCCTGTGACCAAGCCCATGAGAGCATAGTTCAGCACATCTGGCAATTCAGATTCTTGCTCTTCCAGTTTATTTTTTTAATGCTTTGGAATATGCCTCTTCACAACCGAATCCCTAGAAACCATCGATGCCTCTACAAGCATCAATCAATTAAATGGAACAGGAAATATGGAACAGTTACTCAATGGAGTTTTCACATTGTGTCAGAAATAGACTGGCATTTATTTATCATATATTTATTTAGCAAGTTCTGGCATAGCATTTTATGTGTCTCCTGGGTATAATACCAGAGGTACATAAGCTGCATATATATATATATAAGCTGGGAGTTCTGGGAGATGGAGTTTTCACATATTTCGAGAACATTACTGAGGTTGAGAAACACTGTTCAGGAGTACACAGTTCTAGCCTCTTTAATCATACCAATAAAGGAAAATATTTGTAGTTCAGAGCTGAAATGAGGGGTTCTTGGTGCTCTCTGAACTTGGTTGTTTACTTGCCAATGTTTCATTACCCTAACTAGGTAACATTATCAGTGTTAGTTATCAATGTTAGACTAGCACTAATTATGTTACCTAGTTTGGATAATGAGATGTCTGAAATAAAACAACCAAGCTCAACCAAGCTCAAAAGGACCCCCACTTTAATCATATGTTTCCTGATATAATATTTAATATGCAGATAATCCTGCTCTTTCTATATATTAGTGCTCAGTCTCTGCTGGTTCATCTGTGACCCTTTGTTTCTCCCACCTAGACCCCTGAGTAAACCTCAGAAGTGAGTAAACCTAAAAGTGACCCTGTTTATGTAAAAAGAAAAAGAGAGAGAATCGAGCTGGAAGGTACCCTGGAGGTCTTCTAGTCTCAAGCAGGAGATTCTATACATTTCAGACAAGTGACTGTGCAGTCTCTTCTTAAAAACATTGAATGACAAAGCACCCACAGCTTCTGAAGGCAAGCTGTTCCACTGGTTAATTGTCCTCACTGTTAGGAAGGAAGGAAGGAAGGAAGGAAGGAAGGAAGGAAGGAAGGAAGGAAGGAAGGAAGGAAGGAAGGAAGGAAGGAAGGAAGGAAGGAGAGTGGGAAAGAAAGAAATTTACCAATAGTACTTTGAAAAAAGCCACTTGTGGAGAAAAGTAAATACATAGAAATAGCAATATAGTGAAAGACTCTACAGTATTCTGAACTGACATGAATCTAGACTACAAATTCTGAGAATCTCCATAAGGCATAGTAGCCTAGTAGGTCTAATGCAGAATGGTAGAGCTGGCTACTTTTGTTTCCACCGTGCTTTTAGTGAGATGCAAACATACTTCTCAATTCTTCGCCTCGGTAACAAGCTGAACCTGTCTGGACTGTATTTGCACTTTTCTGTTATTTTTCTTGTCATACTTGCTCACTTTACCATGCCCCATCACGACAACTCCCCGTTATTTCAGGGCCAATAAATAAAAAGGAGGAATTCTGGAGAAATGGTTCACCGAGTTCTTGCTCAGAGAAAGACTCAAGCTGCATTGGAAATAATCTGACAGTTGAACAGACGTGTGGAGGTGGCAATGAAATGTTCAAAAAAACCAGTCTTGTTTTCTTGTTTCAGTGCAGGAATTTCACTAAATCAGTCACATTCTTTATTGGAATGATTTGTCCTTGGTGCTAGATGGCAAAAGCTTAGCATGTGAAAAAGTTGGAGGGCATTGAAGTAAATTTCTAAAACAAGTCCTTATTCATCAAACTGAATGAGAACTACTAGGAGAAAAATGCCAAATAATTTCTCTGCCCAGCACTACTCATGGCTCCTTTTTAATTTAATGGCACTTCAGCACAATGCTTTATAAACTTCTCAAGACCCTGGAACACAAAGCAATATAAATGTGAGGAACAGCCTAGGAATGTTTCTTTTTTTCAAAAAGCAAAAATAAAAGCACTGAAATAAAGCACTCTTTAATTCACATCTTTACATTTAATGTATGGATTATTAGCCAGGTACAAGAGTTTGCAATGAGGGCATATTTCATCACTGTCTGAAATGTGAATTTTAATTCCAGGGAGTGCTAAAAATTCACTTTCACCAAGGATACATTGAAAGAAAACTACCTTCAGTTGTGGAATCTTCTTCAGTAGTGATTTTAACTTGGAAACTTAAAAAATATCTTAGAAACTTAGAAAAATCTAGAGAACCCTTATATCCAGGACATAAACTGTTTCAACATCTACTCTCAAAACAACGCTATAGGGCATTGCACTCCAGAACAAATAGACACAACGACAGTTTTTTGCTCCACACAATCACTCTGCTAAACAACTAATTCCCACAATACTCTCAAACTATCTCGTAAACCTGTATTCTATTATTCTTCTCATCTTTCCTATTACCTATCTCCTTATCTTCTTTTGACTATCGTTGCTTGTAACTTACGATTTACAGTATATTGTTTACTTACTACCATAGTATGATTTATGTTGATTGTTTATTTAGTATCCTATGACTATCACTAAGTGTTGTATCTTATGATTTATGATGAACATATCTTTCTGATGACTATCATGACTATCATGATTTATCACTTGTATGCTTGAATATGCACTGAGAGCTTATGCACCGGAGACAAATTCCTTGTGTGTCCAAATCACATTTGGCCAATAAAGAATGCTATGCTATGCTATGCTATGCTATGCTATGCTATGCTATGCTATGCTATGCTATGCTATGCTATGCTATGCCATGCCATGCCATGCCATGCCATGCCATTCTAAACTTTTTTTCTCCATGAACATCCACTTAAAAATCTTCTGAGATTCCTTTTTTTCCATTGTTTTAGTATGACATCTGAGGAGAAATCTGTTCTTTATTCACAGAGAGGCTACATATTAGGCTAGTAACGTCAGATAGATTCAAAACCTCCAGACACAAATCTCATAGAAAACAGCAAAAAGGTTAGTCTTTAAAGTAACATAGGACACTGGCACAGCACATTAAAGGTTTTTTTTGCCACCAACAACACTTACCAAACACCTATAATGTTCTCCAACTTTCCTTCTCAGAACAAAACTAAACTTGAAATGAGATTTGCTAACCCCATTAATAATCCTGATTTCATCCCTGACTGCCTTTCAAGATAATGGGTTTCAACATCTACTACATTTTGCATGCCTTGGAGGGATTCTAAGAGATACACATAACTGTTCTACCTGACCAGCAGACTTGGACAGAGAATACTTGTGAATGAAGAATGAAGTTCCCCTGGGCGGCGCTGCGAAAGATGGCAGCGCGGCGGGGAACAAGGAGGATTGAGTGGCGAGCGGCGACGGCGGTGAGAGGGCGTTGGCAGCTGGCGGTGGTGAGAGGGCGTTTGGTAGATGTGGTGAAGCCCTCAACATTCCCCCCCCATCCCGCTTGGTCCTTCGCTGGCCCTCCAACCACGCCTACTCTTTCACCATCTACTTGTGCTTTGGACTCCGGCCTTCCTTTAGCTTTTTCCAGCAGCATTCCATCCTTCTGCCAGATTGTCCTCCGCTGGCTCTTCAACCATGCCTACTCCTTCATCAGCTGCCTGTGCTTGGACTCTTGGCCTTTTTATCAATTTTTCCAGCAGCATTCCATCGCTCCGCTGGCTGGCCATTGGAAGACAGGCCAGCTCACGGGAGGACCTGTGGAGCCGATTCTGTTATTTCCATCTTGAGGGGGTGCCACACCGCAGAATGAATTTGCCGGGCCACAGTGAGAGAGTGGCCTTGGACTTTCCAACGCGCCTGCTGATTGGACCATCGTGAGAGGGTGGTCTGGACATCCCCTCACTTGAGACAGAATGCAGAGACTCTTTGGCCGCTACCGTGAGAGGGTAGTGGCGTTTTTCTCCTGATTGACCTGGTCCTGCTTCAGGACATTTCTGACTATGGACCTATGCCATGCCACCACTTTCTGGCCCACTTTTGTCTGGATGTTTCCTAGGTCGACGCTTCTGGCCCTGCGAGATTCCCCCCTCTCGCGGGTTTGGCCCTCCACATTATCGAGGGCCTACCTTAATGACGGGTTTTGGGACCCCGAGAGGTGGCATGTCACGAAAAGGGGATTGAGGGGTTTTTAAAGTACTTTTTAAGGGGTGTTTTAGGGGGCTCTGGTGTGGGGGAGGGTGTGGGTTTGGGGGGAAACCCGGGGGGAAAGGGACAGGCCCGACAGTCTTTGATGCCATGGGGGGTTTAGTTTCTGGAGGCAAGAGGGCTCTCACTGAGCCCTCTGTTGAGGGTGGTGTGATAACTACGTTATGTGGGAGGGGCAGATATGGCGAGAGCAGGGGACCATATCGTGTGGTGGGGGCACGCACTCGCTGTCTTCGAGCGATTGCGTGCCCCGGTCCCCGGAGCTATTCCTGTTCCCCGGGTTGTTTGGAGTCTCAGGACCCGAGGCTCTGGCTGCTGCTATGCAATGCCAGGTCCGTTGTAAATAAGGCCCCCCTCATATGTGATCTTCTTCAAGAGGGGGGTGCGGACCTGGCCAGTATTACCGAGACCTGGTTGGGCCACGAGGGGGGGGGTTCCCCTCGTGGAGATGTGTCCACCGGGTTTCCTTGCATTCCACCAGCCGAGAGCCCAGGGCAGGGGTGGGGGAGTAGCGGTCATTATTAAGGAAGGTCTGGGTCCGAGGGAGGCCACTGTACCTCAGATAGCCGGGTGTGAGTCCGCCTTTGTGAGATGGGGTCCTGGTGGGCAGATGGGTCTGTTAGTCACGTACCTGGCTCCCTGCCACGTGGCAACGACCCTGCCCGAGCTTCTCAATGTTATAGCCGAGGTGGCGGTTGATACCCCCAAGCTTATAGTTATGGGGCATTTCAACCTGCCATCTATTGGTGAAACATCTGAGATGGCTCGGGAGTTCATGGCTTCCATGACGGCCATGGACCTGACCCAGGTAATTCAGGGCCCGACTCACATTGGTGGACACACCCTGGACTTAGTTTTTGTCTCTGGTCAGTGGTTGAGTGGTCATGATATCGGGGACATAGGTGTCGAACCCTTGTCATGGACTGACCACTCGCTCCTTCGTCTCGACTTTCTGACCACTGCACCTCACCGCAGGGAGGCGGAACCGATTAGGTGGTTCCGCCCCAGGCGCCTGATGGATCCGGATAGGTTCCAGATGGAGCTTGGGCCGCTTCCTGAGACACTGGCACGCAACTCGGCTGAGGACCTGGTGGCTGCTTGGGATAGGGCGGCCGGTGGGGCCTTGGACCGGGTCGTGCCTTTGTGGCCTCTGACCTGGTGCCGAACTCGCTTATCTCCTTGGTTCACCGAGGAGCTGAGGGAGATGAAGCGCCGGAAAAGACACCTGGAGAGCGGTTGGAGGGCCAGTCGCTCTGAATCTGACTTGACACTAGTAAGAGCTCATATTAAGACTTACTTAGTGGCGATAAAAGCGGCGAAGTCTAATTATTTCGCCGCTCTTATCGCGTCATCAGATAATCGCCCAGCCGCCCTGTTTAGGGTGACCCGCTCCCTCCTTCATCTGGGAACGCGGGAGGATCCCTTGCAGGGATGTGCTGAGGATTTTGTTCAATATCTGGATGATAAACTAACTCAGATTCGGGATGAGCTGGCCACTGACTGGGTTAGTTCGGGCGAGGTGACTGAGCCCAGTCTTGAGAGTGTTATCTGGGCTGAGTTCGATCCTGTGGCTCCCGAGGACGTGGACAGGATCCTGGGTAGACTGAACGCTACCACATGTTTATTGGACCCTTGTCCCTCCTGGTTGGTGCTGGCCTCCCGGGAGGTTACACGAGGCTGGCTCCAGGAGATTATAAACGCTTCTCTGAGTGAGGGTGCCCTACCGGCCGCTTTGAAGGAGGCGGTGGTGAGGCCCCTCCTCAAGAAGCCCTCCCTGGACCCAGCTGTTTTGGCAAATTATCGTCCTGTCTCCAACCTTCCCTTTTTAGCGAAGGTTGTTGAGAGTGTGGTGGCGCGGCAGCTCCCCCGGTACCTGGATGAAGCTGTCTATTTAGACCCGCTCCAGTCCGGCTTCAGGTCTGGTTACAGCACCGAAACGGCATTGGTCGCGTTGGTGGATGATCTCTGGAGGGCCCGGGGTAGGGGGTACTCCTCTATCCTGGTGCTGTTAGACCTCTCAGCGGCTTTTGATACCATCGACCATGGTATCATGTTGCGCCGGTTGGAGGGATTGGGGGTGGGGGGCACCGTTCTGCGGTGGTTCTCCTCCTACCTCTCCGACCGGTCGCAATCGGTGTTGACAGGGGGGCAGCGGTCGACCCCGAGGCGCCTAGTGTGTGGGGTGCCACAAGGGTCGGTCCTCTCGCCCCTTCTGTTCAACATTTATGTAAAGCCGCTGGGTGAGATCATCCGTGGTTTTGGGGTGGAATTCCATCAGTATGCTGATGATACTCAGCTGTACATTTCCACCCCAGACCACCCCAACGATGCCGTGGAAGTGATGTCCCAGTGCCTTGAAGCTGTGCGGGTCTGGATGGGGAGAAACAGGCTTCGACTCAACCCCTCCAAGACTGAGTGGCTGTGGATGCCGGCGTCCCGATATAGCCAACTGACTCCATCGTTGGTTATTGGGGGCGAATCATTGGCCCCCACGGAAAGGGTGCGCAACTTGGGCGTCCTCCTGGATCCACGGCTGTCATTAGAGGATCATACGACGGCTGTGGCCAGGGGGGCTTTTTATCAGGTCCGCCTGATACGCCAGTTGCGCCCCTTTCTAGATCGGGACTCCCTGCGCACAGTCACTCAGGCGCTCGTCACGTCTCGCTTGGACTACTGTAATGCTCTCTACATGGGGCTCCCCTTGGGATGCATCCGGAGGCTTCAACTGGTACAGAATGCGGCCGCGCGGGGGATTATGGGAGCGACAGGGCGCTCCCACGTGACACCTCTCCTGCGTGAGCTGCATTGGTTGCCGGTTGATTTCCGGGTGCGTTTCAAGGTGTTGGTAATCACCTTTAAAGCGCTCCATGGCTTAGGACCAGGGTACTTACGGGACCGCCTTCTGCCACCTATTGCCTCCCACCGGCCGGTTCGCTCCCACAGAGAGGGCCTCCTCAGGGTGCCGTCAGCCAGACAGTGCCGGCTGGCGACCCCCAGGGGGAGAGCATTCTCTGTGGTAGCTCCCACCCTCTGGAACGATCTCCCTCCAGATCTGAGGACTATCACTGACCTCCGGACCTTTCGTCGGGCTTTGAAGACTCATCTCTTCCAACTTGCCGGACTTGCCTGATCCCTCCTATTTTTAAACTATTTTTAAACTTTTTAGAGTTTTAGTTTACTTGGTTTTACATTTTCAGCCTAAATTTATATTGATTTTAGTACGTCTTAACTTTTGTATTTGTATTGGTTTTAAATTGGCTGTTCACCGCCCTGAGTCCGGAAGGAGAAGGGCGGTATAGAAATTTAATAAATAAATAAATAAATAAATAAATAATATAACAGCCCAAATGGCTGAATTTATGGCTGTGCCTCAGCTTCATAATCCTCCCCCTCCAATCTCTCCTTTTTTTTATTTGCATGCATTACTGTACTCTAAGAAGCTGGTCAAGTGGCAGGCCGCAGATTCTCCACCGCTCCAAATGCTTTTCTTTTCCAATCCTTCTATTTAAAAGGTGAGATAATCGGCTTTTGTTTGGCCTGGCTTGGATCTTAGACAGTATCTGGACTCATAACAAAGAAAAACCCAGAGAGAAAGAATTTAGTCTCTTCTTGCCTGCCGAGAATGGAAGTGGTCTTTTATTCACTTTCAGGATGGAGAAATTCTCATGCCCCAGAAACCTCGGGACTCAATTTAAAACACTAACTGAAACAAATACTACTGAAGTGAATAAAGTTTGGGCAGCAGCATCTGAGCTCTGACAGATGATTTGGCAGGGGTTGCCTGGTGAGGGGGACCACTATAGTGAAACAGAACAACTGCTTTGTTCAGCCACCTATGGCTGGGATGAGAGAATGTCTTTCCAAAAACTCTGTTCTCTGCTACTGTTCTTTCAGAGGGTTTCTGACTCTTTCCGTGAGGAGAGAGGGGCAGGGTGAGTAGCTGAATACAGTTCTCATGGCATGGACTGGGCACAGAAAACACTAAATATAAAAGGCTTTCTATCAAGACTTCTTTATCCCAAGAAAGCGGGGCTGAAGCCTGCCTCCTCTCGTTTGCCTTTGGTTTACACGTTTTTATTTTGAAGGAACAGCTTTATCTCCATTAAGAAGTATGTAAGAGGGAGGGGGAAGAGACAAATGACCCCCAACGTTGAAAGCTGTTTAATTTTGAATAAATCCATGACTAAATCCCAGGGTCTTTCTATCAAACTTGTCCTTTCCCATCAAAGCTGAAAATCATTTATCTATACTTCAGGAAGAACACAAGGACTCAGTTTCCTTTCCTATCTCCAGGTAATGTCATCTGAATCATTGACTCAAGAAATAGAAAACAGCTCCCACCCACCAACACACACACATATAGGTGTGCACACACATGGACACACACAAAGAGACTCTGCTATTTCAAAAGTTTTTGAAAGTACAAAATGAATGCCAAATTGAAGGGCTGTTACCTTGAGATCAGATTTAGGGATCTGACTGTAATTAAACCTTTTGATTCGGGGTTGGTAAAAAAAGTGTGTCAGGAATTTGACATGGAAAAAAAGAGAACATATAGATTCTGACTCAAATTCCTCCTGTGTATCTGGGGTTATTCAAATCTATTGTCAGGTGCAAGAAACCAGGAGCTGGATAGAGTCAAAAGTAGTACAAGTTTATTTCATGCTACTCTACACAAGAAGGGGGTGTGGTGGCTCAGTGGCTAAGACACTGAGCTTGTAGAACAGAAAGGTTGGCAGTTCGGCGATTTGAATCCCTAGTGCTGCATAACAGAGTGAGGTCCCGTTATTTGCCCCAGTTTCTGCCAACCTAGTAGTTCAAAAGCATGTAAAAATGCAAGTAGAAAAATAGGGACCAACTTGATGGGAAGGTAACAGTGTTCCATGCGCCTTTGGCATTTAGTCATGCCGGCCACATGATCACGGAATTGTCATCAGACAGTGCTGGCTCTTTGGCTTAGAAACGGAGATGAGTATCGCCCCCTAGAGTTGGGAATGACTAGCACATTTGTGTGAGGGGAACCTTTACCTTTATATACAAAAATCTGACCTACTAATAGTCATGGCAGATTGGTGCCAGATAAGAGTCAACAGAATTCATGGGAGGATGGACGTAGGGTTTTTATGCAAATAGAGACTCCAAACAAATGACATGTTTAACCCCACTGTCAGGCTCAGCCTTGGTCCTCTCCTACATCAACACTGATATCATGTTAGAGAAGGCAGTTCATAAGCAGCATCAAGGAAGCTGTTGGAAAAATGAGGGCCTCATTCAGAAAATGAATATATTAGAAAAATAACTGACTAGGATTAATTGGCTTATTTGGTTTAAACTACACTGTCAAAAAATAGAGAGATTTCAGAGAAACCTTGTTTTTTTTTAAAATTTATTTATTTGCATCTGTTTTCACTGCCAAAGATGTATGATAAATACCTATATATGGGTTAATATTTTCAGGAAGAAAACGAGTGAAATAGTAATAACAAGAAAAAAAACCCATGCACATTGAAAAATTAAAATTATATACCGCCCTTCTCCCGGGGAAATAAAATAAAATAAAATAAAATAAAATAAAATAAAATAAAATAAAATAAAATAAAATAAAATAAAATAAAATAAAATAAATAAATAAATAAAACAAATCCATTCTGTGTCTAAAATTCTGAAAATGTCAAATGTGAAATTGCTGATATTTTTATAAAAGAAATGTAACATGCCCTTCAGTTTGGTTCCTGTATGATACGTATTACTTTGATAAGGATTAAAATATATGTGTTATGGTTTCTGGCAGTTGTTAATGGATTTCTTTTGACCAGGATTGTATGTCAAGGCTTTAAAGATCTGTTTATAAATGGAGAGAAAATTCTTCTGCTTTATTTTTTAGAGAAAGTGAAACTGAAAGTTTTGAATAAAATTAAATAAAATTAAAATAAATATATAAACATTAATGTTTCTGGTAGCTCTTTCTAGAGTTTTGCCAATTAGGATTGAATGTGTCTTTTGTAATTTGACTATTGATAAGGGATGAGACATGAGAAGGAGCTTTTTAAAAAAATATTAAAGTACATATTAGAGAAGATGTTAAGTTAGCCAAATTGTTTATGCTTGTCTAGGAGGGGGGAGTCATATTTTTTTTGTCTTCTTTTTCTTTTCTGTTTTTTAATTTTTAAAATATTTTTAGTGTGTTTTTTCTATTTCTTTTTGCTTATATTTTTCTGTTTTTTCTGTTTTTCTTAGTTTGTATTTGTTTTTTTTTATCTTTGTGTTTGTAAACTTTTAATAATTTTAAAAATAAATACAGCATTAATATTATGGTTTATGATTAACATAGATATTAATCTCCTTGACCCATGCCTGCCATTATAAATGGTCTGGAAACTTCAGTTAGTTCAAAATGGCTATACTGCTTACTTGAGCTGGCTAGTGGTGGTGGGGGGAGGGGGTTTGCCATTTGTACTGGTTGCTGGTATTTCTGGATCCAATTCAAAGTGATGTTTTTGATCTTTAAGGCCCTAGGTCAGTGATGGCTAACCTTTTTGTCCTTGCGTGTTGAAAGTGCACGCCCGTGCATGACAGCGTGCACACGTGCCCACACCCATAATACAATGCACAACACCCCCTGCACAAGCTTCCCCCCCACCCCCCGCACATGCGTGCATGACCCACCCACCCGCGTGCCCCATTTTGGGTCTAGCAGGCCTCTCTGAAGACTCCTGGGACCCAAAAAGGGGCACGGGGGGTGCAGAGGGGCATGCCACACACATACCGTGCTCCCCTGCCCCCCCCCACATGCCTACACTGTTACAGGTATTATGTCTGCCATGTATGCAGCTTTATTCCTCTCTAGCATTCATCTCCATTGTTCAGTGATGCATTTCCTGCCTCTCTAGGATTTACCTATATCTGCTCCTGTGAGGCACTTCCTGTTTCTGTTGGATGTATATACAGCTCAGCTGGGGTGAGGACTCAGGTGCCGGCAGACAGCACCTATGTATGCCACCTTGGCATGCGTGCCATAGGTCCGCCATCACAGCCTTAGATGGTTTAGGACTAAGTCACCTGAAGGAGCATCTTCTCCCATATGTGTCTACCCAGACTTTAACTTCATTTAATGATGCCTTTCTCCAGGTCATCTCACCAAGGAAAAAGCTTTTTTTTTATGATGGCACCATATTTATGGAATAGCTTCTCCAGAGAGGATCAACTGGTATCTACATTGGCATCAGTTTGGCACTAGGCAAAGAACTTTCTATGATATTCTATCCACACAATTGATCTTTTTATTTATTCAACAAATTTATATGTTGTCCATGTCACAAGCAAGTGACTCTTGGTAGCATACAACAAAGTATGCTGATGGGCTAGTGATCGTATGGAGATTTTAAAGTTTTAAACTGTCATGACAAAGTAGTAGCAGACAGAAAAAGTTATATCAATTAGGAGACTGCATTCTCACAGTTGAAATAAAAATTTGCATCTTAACTCTGAAATTCATTTTTATTATAAACATCCTCTTTCAATTTGCTAATCATACTGAGTTATTCACTCTTAAATTACTCCAATAGAACATGGGGGAAAATCACAGATGTTACTACCCATCTACACAACAATACACAAAATGTTTTTCTATCTCTTCTAATTATTATCTGTTTATATCATTGAATTGTTGGTTTGCATTGGCATTCAGTAACAGAATTAAATTTGAAATAGTGTAACATGTAAATAATATATAACAATGTTAGCATTTCAGTAATCCAGAATTTATCACCGCAGAAACTGGAACATTATAACAATGGATGCAATGTTTCTTCATAATAGTTACTCATATATGTACCAAATGACCTCCAGTTTTAATTTGAGGTTGTGTGTGCTAGCCATTAGAGAGCGACTTTGTGTAAGGGTTAAGTCATCAGACTAGAAGCCAGGAGATTGTGAGTTGTGGGTTTGCCTTAGGCACAAAGCCAGCTGGCTGACCTTGAGCTAGTCATTTTCTTTTAGCCCTGGGATGGAGGTAAGGGCAAACCACTTCTGAAAAACCTTGCCAAGAAACTGTAGGGACTTTCCAAGAGAATCAGACACAATTGAACAAAAGAAAGAAAAGCCATTAAGGGCAGATTTTTTTTTAAAGGCAGATTATCTTGTCCCAGATCATTATTTCAGCTTTATTGGTGTCATTGTCTCTTCAAGTATTGCTGCTTCCTTTCTAGATTTTTTTCTTCGCAGTGTCACCAAAATGACTTGGCATTCTCCTTTCTGCCCCACTTTCCCTATGCTGCTCATCTCAGGCTTCCATTTAATGCACTTTATTGTGTCCTTTTTTTCTAACCCAAAACATGCATCAACCTTAAAAGGGAACGAAGAGAGTCAGGACAACATAAAAATACCCATTTATTTATTGGTTCAATTTATATGTCACCCTTCTCCGGAGACTCAGGGCGTCTTACAATGTGTTAAGCAATAGCCTTCATACTTTTATATATACCTGCTTAGTAGGGCTTTTGCCCCCCCCCCCCAAGAGGTGTTCTTTTTTATACAAAGTCCGTTTATTGCCCCCACAATCCGGGTCCTCATTTTACCTACCTCAGAAGGATCAAAGGCTGAGTCAACCTTGAGCCTGGTGAAATTTGAACTTGCAGTAATTGCAGGCAGCTGGCAGCTAAGTGGTACTTAACAGCACTTTAGTCCGCTGCACCAGCAAGGCTCCTCCCATCAAGTCTTATCGCCACCAGAAGAGCTCATTTCAGGTAAGAATCCCTGGAAAACTTGAAATCATATAGGAATTAATGCTCTAGCTCAGGCCTGCACATATTAATACATTAAAAATCCTTGATGACCATCAAGAAATACTTGGTACACCGATCATCTGTTTAGTTGATACTAGAGTGGCAACAGTACTGCAGCTAGCAGTGGCAGCAGTGATAAGGCCTGAAAATGATAGTGACAGTGACAGCGGTGATAATTTATTGACCTTTAAAAATTTCTGGTAGGTTGCAGAAGGCTTCTTAGCAGGACACATGTGACCTAAAGGCCATATATTGTTCAGGCTTGCTCTACCCCAATTCAAAGTTTCCACTGGAGATCCAAGTTCAAACCCGCACTTGACAATGGAGTTCATAGGTGATTTTAGGCTAGTCATTTCTTCTCTTTCCAACCTACCTCATGGAAAATGATCATATGAACAGAATTATAGGAGATGTCCATGTGTATCATGCTGCCCTCCCTGAAGAAAGGAAGGCTGTAGCTGTAACACTAAGCTTGTCAATCAGAAAGGTTGGCAGTTCGGTGGTTCGAATCCCTAGTACAGGTCTCCTGCATGGACTAGATGACCTCCAAGGTCCCTTCCAACTCTGATACTGTTAAATAAATATTGTAACAAGCAAATAAATACTTTGAAGAATGATAATCAGCTTTTTTTTTAAAAAAAATGCAATTTGTTAATGGAAGGAATGAAACTGCTTGTCACTGGTTAAATATACTGTATTTGTCTGAACTGAACAGGATTGTCAACTAAAAATGCATGTGTACAAATCTGTTGTTGAATTTCTGGGCAGGTGGAAACTGCCCAAATAAACACCAAGCAGCAGTCTGGAGACTCTTTTGTTGTTGGTTTTCATATTTTTAGCAGACAATCTCACAGACTGCAGCTATATATAAGGAGATGGGAGAAATTACATTTTCCGGTAGAAAAGTCATTGCACAACTTTTGCTGGGGAACTGTAAAAATACAATCTTAGTGAAGAAAGAGGGATTCTCATTCATTTTGCTCTATAAATAAATCAGTACTGCAGACAGGAAAGCCACATTTCCTAGAATTACATCCAAGTTCCTCTTACTTCATTGGTACAAGTGTCCATGTGTCTCCTTTCTATTCAAACTGTACTTTTAGGAATGGGTTCTCTGTTTCTGTTTGATTATTATTCTGCACCTCAATTCAGCCTTACATCAGACCCTTATTTGCCTTCAGATTTGACTTGGAGAATTTCTAAACTTCATTTCAGATTTGCTGGATACCCACAGAAAAAAAAAAGAGATCTCTGTTGATGAAAACGGAATACAAAGATATCGGTCACTGTATTTATTCAACCAATTAGAACTAGCCATTTGTTCTCTTCATTGAACACAACAGTATTTAAGTTAATACTGTTAGAATAAGAATCCAAAGGAGACTGGTAGCAGCTCTTCAGATTAACAAATGCTATTAAATGGTGTAACTCCAGCTCACTTCATCAGATGCATAAAGTGGCTTAAGTGATATAGGATTTAAATTAGGTTGATGCAGTAGGGAGGGAGGGACAGGGGGAAGAGGGATTGGTAATGTAGATGTGAGACAGATTACAAGTACCAATTAGTAATTGTAATAAATAATAAAAACCTGTTCTATTTGTTTAGACCTTTTGAGATAGCATGGAACCTTTTGAAGTATGGGCATTCCACAATCCCTCCGTCAATAGTGCTATTAGAGTCATGTGATATTTCTTTTTCAAAATGATCACTTGGGCATCTGTAATAGAGTATTCTCTAGAGATTAAAATGCCCCCATATCCAGTGGTGGGATTCAAATAATTTAACAACCAGTTCTCTGCCTTAATGACCAGCTAGGTGGGTGTGGGTATGGTGGGCATTGCCAGGGGCTATGAGAGGCAGCACTCAGACTCCTTCAGTCCTCTGGGAGTAAAAATGGGTCCCAGGGTGTGCTGCCCCCCTGCAGCCTATTTTAGGCCCAGGAGGCCTCCCTGAAGCCTCCCGGAGTGTGGGGGGGTGCACCGCACCCCCACACCCTATTTTGGGCCTAGGAGGCCTCCCTACACTTACCTGGGAGCCAAAATGGGGCTCATGGGGACTCCTGGAAAGGGCAGGGTGGGAAGGGGTGGAGTCAGCCAGGAATTTAACTACCGGTTCTCCCGAATTGGCCCGAACCGGCTGAATCCCATTGTTCTCTGCCATTGTTTTGAGTCAATCTTGTGTTCATTAATGATTTTATAAAAAGTTAGTTGGATTTCAACTCCCAGAATCCCCCAGTCAGCATTGATTCCAAAGAAGAAATTAATCAGCAAAATAAAACAAAAATGGTAGGGGAAACAATCTGCAAAAGATTTGAATGGGTTAGTGCATATGTAGATTGTCCGATTATAGCTAATGCTAAGTGAAAGAAGGCTTTCTTGTAATGGGGAAGACTGCAGTCTGTTAACCTATTTGCTTATCTGGTATCCTGTTCAAATGATGTCTTAATGTCAGCCAAATCTCCTAATGTCCATTCTGAAATTACTTTTTTTCTTCAGCTAGATTTGGACTCAACAGGTCTTGAATGAGAAATTGTCTTCTAAACCAGAGGCCCTATAAAGTAGTGTATGAACCCTCTAAGAGTGGTGCTTTGCCCAATCTTGGGACCTCAGAAAAGGTCCAGCCTAGTCGGTCTCTTGGGCCAGTCTGACTTCATCCTTTGCAAGAATACTAAAAGCAACATCAAGCTGTTTTAAAATACCTCTTCTCTTTTAGTCTCCAAATTCAAAAGAGCCCCCCAACTGTGGGAAATATTTCCTTTTTGAGCGTAAGGTTTTTGCAATTTCCAATTTTTTTTAGTGGCCCTGTAGTTAGAGCCTTTTAAAAAGATCCTTCCTTCCTTCCTTCCTTCCTTTCTTCCTTCCTGCCTGCCTGCCTGCCTGCCTGCCTACCTTCCTTTCTTCCCCCTCTCTCCCACCCTAGGCAATACATAAAAAAATATTACAAATGTTTATCCTTTTTTTAAAAAAACCTATAAGTTAAAATCATAGTAACTTATGAGAACCATTAAAAAAAAAGCAAAACAGAAAAGTCTCTCCTGAGCAGCCACCGATGTATCTTCTAAAGATAGTTAAACATTAAATAGTGTTCTCATTCTATTAATAAATTAATGATAGGTACATGTGGGAAAAGGTAATCTTTCCAATAGTCTTTCCAAACCATTCAGTATTCTAAAGGGTCATAACCAACACTTTCTACTTTATGTAGGAACTAATTAAGAGACATTTGTATCAGGTTAGTGTCTTATTCCAAAAACATTTTAGGCATTACATTTCATACTAGCATCTAACATTTTAATAATAGCATTTTAGAATATATTACAGATTAAACAAGAGATGATTCCTATGTGAATCACTATCGGTAGGCCTTCCTCCCACCCTCCCAAAGAAACAGTTAGCATATCAGACAAAAATGTTCAAACTTGTTTCTCAGCAAAGCTGCTCTCTGACTTCCTATGAGCGCTGAGGAATCCAACAGCAAAGGCTTATCCTCTCAAAGGATAAGTTGCCACCCCTGATTTTCTCTATATCGAGACTTAATTTGTTCACTTACTGTTTAAAACTTTTCACACATCCTCTCATATCAGTTAAAAAAGGTGAAGGAAAAGACTAAGAATATTCATGGAATCTAACTGGCTGAGAGAGGCCGTTTTCTCATTTCCTCATTAGCAGTTTATAACAACTTGAATCATCCATCCATTGTTTTATGTAAATAACAGTAATGAGGACAGTCCTGAGTGGATAAATGGCCTTAGAATGATCTCAATTAACAGATTAAATCCCAAAGGATTAAGTAACTGTCTGTCAGCATCAATTGCTGGAAACATTCAGAAAATATAGCAGGAGATACCATAGTGGAGGGCTCCAAAATCTTGCATCAGCCACATATTTTGGAGCATTACAATGACTTTGTTCTGGGGACTGTGGTATTTTTAAATAATTTAGTTTCTGCTTTCTAGAGAATTTTCTCTCAGGTCTTTGAATGTAGACTCTAGATGTAGTCCAAATTAGAAAATTCATTTTTTATTTTCTCTGTTCACTATAAAATATGTTTATTGGATGGGGAAAGAGAATATACTTTACCTTTCACATTAGTTCATGCAGTGTAGACTTCAATAGACCTTTTATCTCCAGTTCCTTATGAATGATATTTTCACTGTTTGTATTTGTTAAGAACAATGAAACAAATGTTTGTTTCACATATTTTTGTGTTATTGCTGCCCCTATAAAAATTCATCTGCGCTATTGTGATTCATCTGCGCTATTGTGATTTCCAACATTTTTTTAACAATTGCACACATAGATTCATTGATCACAATAAAAGAAAGAAAAAAAGAAAAAAAAAAGAAAAAGATCATTTACCATCAAGTCAGAGTTGACTCTGAACATGAATAAACATTTCCCTAGAGAATCTGTTTCCAATTTGGCCCCTCAGATTTTCCAATAGTGCAGCAATTGGCACTGGAATTACATTTGGCTGCTATTACCTTGTTGGTGGTCATACTCTTTTTTCTTTTCATCTTTCTCAGAAATATAAACTTCTGAAGAAAATATACCTTCACAACTTGTGTCTAAAATGTGGTTTTGTAAGTATAGACATGTTGTGGCATTTTCATATTTTTTTTCCAAATGCTGGTCTGATATAAATGTGCAGTGATTAAATGCAGTATTCCAGGCTAGTTCTTCCACCTGCCAGCAATTCGATTCTCACTAGCTCAAGGTTGACTCAGCTTTCCATTCTTCAGGGGCCAGTAAAATGAGGAGCCATATTGTTGGGGGCAATATGCTGACTTTGTAAGCCGCTTACAGAGGGCATAAAGCACTATGAAGAGGTATATAAGTCTAAGTAATATTGCTATTGCTATATTCAGTTATATAGGTTGTTCAAATAAGGGGAAGGTATGTAGCCTTATTTCGCCGCAAAGCTGATCTGTTTTATCCATACTATAGCCCTCTGCCTTGTGTATAGATTTTTCATGAGGCAATGCCATTCCCATTTTTTCATGAACATTTCACAGCTTGATATAGTTGACACAATTGAGATTCCTCTGTAAACAAGGAAGCACATAGTTCTTCTTTCTAATAACTTTTTGGCTTTCTCAATTAACCTACATGCATTATCAGTGATGTATCATTGTTTTGATCTTTGAATAAATTACTGTCTCTGTATTGGGCATCCTTTAGTATACTAATTTGAGATAGGAACTTCCTTCTGAGTTCAGAGATCTTTTAGAAGAGTTTTCTTGCCTTTCAGTATCTGTAATTTTTGTCTTGCTTGGCTTTAGTTTCTCTTCTTTTCTCTTCTTGGCAATTTCCACAGATTGTTCTAACATCCAATTTGACTTCTTTTTTCTTGGTTATTGGCAGTCTCTCTTCACCTGCATCCTTAACAATTTCTTTGTTTTCATTCATCAGTTCCTCAGAGTTTCTTTCAATGAAATTCATGATTTCAAAATAATTCCTTATGTTCCTCTTGAAAATGATGAGTGTATGCTTAGAAGCATATCATGGAAACTGATTATTTTTCTTCTGCTTTAACATGATACAGAACTTACTTGCACACGAGCAGTTAATTATCTACTTCATGGTCATTCCCAGACCATGAATTTGTTGTTATAAATAAGCTCTTTCATCTTCTTGTATCAGTAATGCAATTAATTTGATTTCAGTGTTCTCTATCTGGGAATATTCAGGTATACAGGCATATTTTTTATTGTTTTGAAGATTGTGTTAGCAATTAAGAAATCATTGGATTGGTAGAAACCAAAAAGTCATGTTTGTGCTTCACTTCTGTTTCCTAGACAATAGATTTCAATCACATTTTCCTCCCTGTTATTTCCAGTACTAGCATTCCAGTTTCCAATCACAAGCAGCAGATTTTGTTTGCATATTATGTTAATTTCCGATCATCAACCACCTCACCAATTGTTGGAGGGTAACGTTGGATATCGTCATATTAAAGGATGGGTAATGAAAAGATATTAGTTACTTGCTGACAGAATTGTACCCATGTACTACCTTTGCTATATTGTTCCTCACTATGAAAACAATGCTATTCCTTCTTTCTTTTTCATACCCTGAATAGAAAACAGTATAAATCATCTGATTGGAAATGTCCAATCCCCATTTATTTTAATACATGTCAATATGTAATTCACTTATTTCATCTTTGACTATGCTGGGCTTTCCATATTCACTCCTCTTATGCTCCATGTTATCACCACAATTCTGTCTTTGCAGCTTCATATTTTCTTTTCCAGCCTGGCAAAACTAGCAATTAGTTATCTCAAAGACTTTAATTTATCTGTATCATAAACAACATTACCACTCTGAAAGATCCTCAGCTCTTCCCCAGTAGCATGCCGAATGCCATCCAACCTGAGACATCCATCATCTGGCAATATATCATCAATCACTTTATATTGTCTATCCAGGTGATGATCTTAGTAAAATGCAGGAATGGTTTACCATTTTTCCTAGATTGTTGCTTACCCAATAAAGGTGCTCTATTTTAGATAGATAGTCGATTGATAACTCTATTTTAGATAGATCTAAAGGTTGGCATTCAGTGGTTCAAATCCCTACTGCCACGTAACGGGGTGAGCTCCCGTCTCTTGTCCCAGCTTCTGCCAACCTCAAATGTTTTAAGCATGTAAAAGGTATTCTTGTCCTTGGAGGCCCTCCTAGGCCATAACCATAAAGCTACATGGCAGAACAGTTTTATTCACTAAAATGAAAAATCTACAGTCTGCCTCATATGAATTTTTAGCATGTAAAAAATGCAAGTAGAAAAATAGGGACCAACTTTGGTAGGAAGGTAACAGTGTTCTGTGCACCTTTGGTGTTTAATCATGCCGGCCACATGACCACGGAGATATCTTCGGACAGCTCTGTTTTTTTGGCTTTGAAATGGACTGGCCCCTAGAGTCGGGAACGACTAGCACATATGCTCTAGGGGAACTTTTACCTTTATTTTAGATAGATAACTGGAATGATGTCATCCCAGGGTGACTCCATTGAAATGATATACTTTTGGTGCATACTCCTGGCATTCTTCATTAATCCTTCTCTGGTATACCCCATGCCATCATCACCACAATGGTGCAGCATAGCATATAAATGTTATATAATACCACACCTAGAAAAAGAACTCCAATTTTGAACTAACAATAAAGCCAGACTGGCAGTGGTGAAATGCAGCCGGCTCTATCTGGCTCATGCAAACAAGTAGAGGTGGTGGGTGGTTTGGCGAGCCGTTAGTAGCGGCGGTGGGAGGCTCTTCCCCCCCCAAAACCGGGACATCGTCACATCCCAGTTTTGATCCTCTGCGCATGTGCAGAAGGCTTAGCGCATACGCAGATGATGGAGCGCATGCGAATGAAGCATGTGCATGCGCTGACAACGCTGTATGAGTGAGCATAGCATGTGCGCACATGTGCACACAAATTATCAAGTCGGTAGGAAAGGTAAGTGCATTTTACCCCTGCAGAGTGGGGAAGAAAATGATAAATGGCATAGATCTCCTTCAACTGTTGGCTCTGGGAGATGCTGACAGGAGATTCTTTCCAGGTCATTTCAATAGCACTAATAAATATTCTAGGAAGAGAGGATAAACAATGTATATCCACAACAGGGGTGGGTTCTAAATTTTTTTACTACCAGTTCTGTGGGCGTGGCTTATTTTGGAGGTCATGTGACTGGGTGGGCTAGCTGGTCATGTGACCGGGTGGCCATGGCTATGTGTATACTCAGAGAGCTGAAAAAAGTCATTTCTGACAAGTCCTCGCACTTTTGACTGGTCCTCACACTTATGCCTGGTCATCATTTATGCCCATTGTAGCATTTTTTTTTTATTGAAAAAGTTTTACATTACATTTATAAAAACCCCCCCTCCCTCTCCCACCCCCCTACATAACCCACCTTAACCCCCCCATCCCTCCCTCCCCCCCTTGACTTCCGCTGTTTAACAAACATCAACCTTAACATATTTAACAATCTTTAAAAGTGAGATCCCCATACATAAAACACTTAACACTTTACTCTAAACATAATAAACATATTTAAAAAAAATCTAGTAAAATATTTTAAACATCATACTAACATTTTTAACATCAGGAAATCTATTAACCTCCTTTATATCATTTATAAAATATAATAATACATTTCTCTTTAATAATAATAAACCAACTATTTCATATTTAATTCTCTAAACATATTTAGAAAATCTAATAAAATATTTTTTACTTTATGTATACCTAAAATATATTTCATATTCAATTCTCTAAGCATATTTAAAAAAATCTAGAAAAATATTTTAAACTTCATCGTCATTCATACATTAAACTTATTCCATTCTTCATTCATGTCGTGTCATTTTATACATTTCTCTTTAACAATTAATTATACTTTTATTTAATACTCTTATTAATAATAATGAACCAGATATTTCATGTTCAATACCTTACATTTAAACTACTTAAGTTACTAAAATTCTAATTCAACTGAGCACTAGTTGAAACTTCTTACTTTGGTATTTATTCTTCATATACTCTACCCATTTCCTCCACTCTTTAACAAAAGCTTCATGGGTCCTTTCCTTTAGGTATGCAGAAATTTTTGCCATCTCTACCAAATTAGACATCTTCAATATCCATTCCTCTATAGTGGGCACCTTATCTTTCTTCCAATATTGACCTATCAGTAATCTGGCTGCCGTAATCATATGCAGTATTAATCTAGTATCCATTACTGAACAGCCCTTAACTATTCCCAACAGAAAAAACTGAGGAGAAAACTCCAACTTCTTCTTCAAAATATTCTGCATTACCCACCAAAGTTTAATCCAAAATGGTTTCAATTTTCTACATGTCCACCAAATATGAAAATATGTTGCATCCAAACAATCGCACCTCCAACATTTAGGTTGAACATTTGGATACATACATGATAACTTTTTTGGATCTAAATGCCATCTATAAAACATCTTGTAAAAATTTTCCCTCAAGTTCTGTGCTTGTGTAAATTTAACATTCTGGACCCAAATCTTTTCCCATGTTTCCAACATTACTGGTTCTGCAAAATTCTGTGCCCATTTTATCATACAGTCTTTAACCAGTTCACTCTCTGAATCCCTTTCTAACAATACATTATACACTCGTTTAATATGCATCGGCCCTTTACGTTTCATCTGAGTCACCAAGTCTTCTTCATGTAACATTAGTCCAATTTTCTGATCTTCTCTCCATCTTGCTTGAAGTTGAAAATACTGCAACCAAGTTAAATTCACTCCATCTTCCAACAGAGTATCCAAGGATTTCAAACACCAACTGCCCCCATCATTAAAAAGTATCTCTTTATACAACAACCCCCCGAGTGACTTTATTTTTGGCATAATATGCCCAAGATCCAACCACAAAGGTATTTTATAATCCATTTGAAATTGGTGCTTCTTCCAAACTCTCAGCAAAGCATGTCTTAAAATATGCCTGTTAAATACACTATCTCTCTTATCTTCATGAAGTAAATATGCATGCCAACCAAATTGCAAATCATGGCCTTCTATATTCAGAATTTCTCTTTTGGTTGTCCCAATCCAATCTCCAACTTGTATCAATACTGCAGCTTCGTAATATAAACGTAGATTTGGAACTTTAAGGCCACCCCTTTCACGAGCATCTTGCATGATCTTGAGTTTAACTCTTGGTTTTTTCCCATTCCAAATAAATTTATTTAAACCTGCTTGCCATTCCATCAAGAACTTATCATTTTTGAGCACCGGAATCATTTGAAACAAAAACAAAAATCTAGGTAGAACGTTCATCTTAACAGCTGCTATTCTACCAAGCAAAGAGAGTTGCAGCTTCTTCCATATATCAAGATCTTTTTGAATCTTATGCCAAAGTTCTTCATAATTATTTTGAAAAAGTTTTCTATTAGTTGCTGCAACTTGGACCCCTAGATATTTCACCCTTGAAGCTATTTCAAAGCCTGCCACCCTTTCAAGATCTTTCCTTTGTGGTTCCAACATATTTTTGACTATCATCTTAGTCTTTTTCTGGTTCAGGCTGAAACCTGACACCAGACCATATTCCTCTATAATGTTTTTCATCTGTATGATTGATTCCAAAGGTCGTGTTAGGGTAACAATCAGATCATCTGCGAATGCCTTCGTTCTATAATCTCTTTGCCTTACAACAATTCCCTTCAGTTTGTCCGAGTCCCGTAGAGCATTCAACAGCACTTCTAAAGTCATAATAAAAAGTAATGGAGATAATGGGCAACCTTGTCTTGTCCCTTTCTGTATATTAAAATTAGTAGTCAGGCTACCATTAATAATAATCTGTGCTGTCTGTTCTTGATAAATTGCAGAAATCGCTTGTATAAACTTTACCCCAAAGTCCATTTTATGCAAAATCTTTTTTAGAAAATCCCAGTTGACTCGATCAAAGGCTTTCTCCGCATCCAAAAACACCAGCACCGCAGGGATCTGTTTCTTTTCCTCAAGATATTCCAACAAATCTATGAGCTGCCTGACGTTATCCTTCATGTATCTTCCTTCTATAAAACCTGCTTGGTCTTCATGAATCACATCTTGAATAACTGGCATCAGTCTGTTGGCTAATACTTTAGCATAAATTTTATAATCCGTATTCAGGAGAGATATTGGTCTAAAGTTTTCAGGTTTAAAAGATTCTTCTTCTTTAGGTATCAGTGAAATAAAGGCCGTCTTCCATGAGGGGGGTATATTACCCCCCTGCTGAATATGACAAAACAGGTCCTTAAGATGCTCAACCAGTTCCTCTTGCAAAGTCTTATAATATACTGCCGTCAAACCATCTGTCCCAGGAGCTTTAGATAATTTCAATTGTTTTATTGCATATAAAATCTCTTCCGATGTTATAGGTCGGTCCAGTCTATCACTTTGTATGCTAGAAATTTTTGTAACTCTCTTCATCTGCAAATATTTATCAATGAGATCTTCTTTAACTTTATCTGCTTGATACAATTTAGAATAATAAGTTAGAAAGGCTTGATGTATTAAATTTTGTTGGTGCACTTGTTTCCCTTTATACTCAATAGTATTTATCATACGAGAATTTTGTTGCTTCCTCAAAGTATAAGCCAACCATCTGCCAGGTTTGTTAGCATTACAAAAAGTATTATGTTTAGCAAATTGCAGATTGGTTGCTGTTTGATCAGCCATCAACACTTGGAATTGGTCTTTCAAGAGCTTTATCGTTAATAGTAGCCTTTCATCAGCCGGATTCTTTATAAGCAGTTGCTCTTTTTCCTTTATCTCTATCTCCAGATCTATTCTTGATTTTTGACGTAGTAATCTGTGTCTAGAATTCATGTGTATCAGTACACCCCTCATATAAGCCTTGCATGCATCCCATACTATCTCAATGGGGGTACCTTTGTTCAAATTAATATCAAAAAATTCTTTAACTTGTTTTTTAAGGTCCATAATATACTTTTCATGTCTAAATATATTTTCATTCATACGCCAAGATCTCCTTTCTCTCTTACCCAAATTTATCTCCATCCACACTGGACTGTGATCTGTTAAAGTTCTAGGAAATATTTTTGTCTTAGTCACCATAGTAAGTAAATCCGTAGTAACCAACATAAAATCAATTCTCGAAAAAGATTTATGTCTGTCTGAGAAAAAAGTAAAGTCCAATTCTTTGGGATGATGAATTCTCCAAGCATCCTTCAACTCTAATTCTTCTTTCAATGAGAAAAAGGTCTGTGGTAGCTTATTTCCTTTTTTAGCAAGGGTCTTTTTATCCAACGTTGCATCAATCACCCCGTTCCAGTCACCCATAATCAAAAAGGACTTATAATTCCACTGCAATATTTTATCATTCAACATTTTGTAAAAACTTTCCTGCTGCTGGTTCGGGGCGTAGATACCAATTAAAAGCATTGAACAGTTCTGTACAGTTATTGCGACTGCAATATATCTCCCCTCATCATCCGCTTCTATAAGTTTAGCTGGTAATCTTTTAGAAATATAAAAAACAAGTCCATTCCTTTTAGATATACTGGAAGATATAAAATGTGATCCAAGTTTAGAAATTAGAAGTTTCTGATCCTGGGTTCTGATATGAGTTTCCTGCAGACATACAACATCATTATTGTATTGTTTCAGGTAGTGAAATATTTTTCTTCTTTTCTGCGGTGAGTTCAAACCATTCACATTCCATGATAGAATTTTAAGCATCATTCTGAAAATGGTCGAAGCCCTTTAAGCATTTCGCGAAGACTCTCGCCAACCACCGACGTCTTCGGTCTTGCTCCTCCCACAGCTTCTGAGTATAATTTTTTCCCATTTGTTCCATTCTCCTCCTGTGGCATCTTCCCCTGATGTGTCTCCAATCTTTGCTTCCCCGCAGCTCGAGTTATCCGTTGATCCTTAGGTTCTTGCATCAACAAATCCAGATCAGGCTCCACTTCTCTTGTAGCTCTGGATTGCTTTGGTTTCACCTCAGGAAGTTCTATTAAAGAATCTTCTAAAACACCTCCGACCGCACCTAGGATTTCCTCCCTTAATACTTCTTGACCTTCTTTTAAGATCCCCTCTTGAGGAGCCTTCTCCACTGAAATATCTTCAATAGGTAAAAGTGTAGAAGAGCGGGGTGAAACTGAAGTTTTTTTCAACACATTATTATAGAACTGTTCCGCCTTCTCCACAGAATTAATACGATATCTCACATCCTCATAGCGTAAAACGATACCTGCAGGGACGTCCCACCTGAAAGGGATCTGCCTCCTTTTCAGCTCATTCACAGGAAACCAAAATCTTTCCGATCCCTTAGCATCTTTGGAGGTAACTCTTTATAAACTCCAATTTGATTACCTTCATGCAAAACCGTAGTCTGGAAAGAACACTGCAGAATATCATTTCTCAATTTCCTCTCAGTAAAGTAAACCACCACATCTCTTGGCAGATTCCTCTGTTTCACCACTCGTGAATTAGCTCTATACAGCTTATCAATTCTTTTATCAATCACCTCTGGGTCAACTTTTAAAATCTTCGCCAACACCTCCACACAGGTTGCCCTCAAATTCTCACGATTATTCTCCCTTAAGCCTCTTAGTCTTATGGCAAATTCCATATTCCGGAAATGAAGCATGGTAACCTCCTCCTCTAGTCTCTGGTTCTGCACCCCCACTTTAAACATCTGTTCCTTCACATCTTTTTTATTAGCTTCCACTTCCAGACTTAAATCCTCAACTTTTTTTTCAATCACCAGTAAGGCATCAGTAAGAACTGTAGCCACTTTAGCCACGCTTTGATGTAATTCTTCAGTTTTTTCCTCCACCAGCTCCTTCACTTCCCCCACCACCACCTTAATTTCTTTTTGATTTTTAGTCATTCTTTCATCCAGTTTGCTCATCTGCCCAGAAAGCTCTCCCAAACATTTGTGTATAAATGCTTTCAGATCTTCTGTTTCACTATCCTGTGACTGTTTTAGCTGTTTTGAAGCTGGGGCTGACTTTTCCTTTGTCTGGTGTGTGGGGGAATCCCCCCCCGTTCTCTTTGAAGCCATGCCTGAACAAAACTTAAATCTTGAAAAAAAAGAAGAAAATCTTCCTCCTTTTCCTGATCTCCCCAGTTTTACAGAAAAGGAGCAAAATCCATTAACTTTTACAATGGAGAGCTCGTAAAACTTATAAATAAACACAGTCCAGTTACAGGCAGGCACACTTTCTCTTTCTTATCACACTTTCTTCTTCCGCTTTCACTGACTCTGCTTTAATCAGCCGCCATGTTCAGACACTTTCACGATCAAACAGCCTTCATTTCAAAGTTGAAAAAATCTTTAAAAAACCTTTTACTTATCAAAAAAAAAGTTTTTAGGTCTCACCAAGTTAGCCACCAATCACCTAGGTTTCAGCTTCGTTCGTTTGCGATTCCTCCCCGTCTTGTTCTGACAGGCAGAAGTCCCGCGCCGCTCGGAGATCCGGCAGGTTGAAGAGGGAGCTCCAACAGAAAGCGCTTGCCAGGGCTAGGAAAATGCCCTGGCTGCACTTTCTTGGGCTCAACCTGTTGCTGCCCACTCTTGCTCCCCCCTTATTTCAAAAGGGGAGCGTTCCGAGCCGCTTTTAAGCAAAAAAAGCGGCTCTACAGGCGGCGGGGGCGGCGGCCGAACGAGCAAGCCGCCCTGCGACGGAGCGATCACAAACCGGAAGTCCCCATTGTAGCATTTTTAACAACCATGTCACTCATTTCACAACTGCTTCTCTTCACCATGGTGACAAGATAGGGTGAAAAACGTAAAATGTGAGGACAGTCATAAGTTCGAGGACTGGTCAAAAGTGTGAGGACTAGTCAAAAATAACTTTTTCAGCCCTCTGAGTAGTCCATATGCACAAAAGGATACAGCAGTAGAGAGGGATGAAGGAAGGAGAGGAGAGATGGAAGAAGGAAGGAGAGAGAGGGAGGGAAGGAAGAGAAGGAAGGAAGGAAGGGAAGGGAGTGGAGTGAGGATAAGAGAGGGAGGAAGAGAGGAGGAGAAGGAGAAAGGAAGAGGAATTAAGGAGAAGAAGAAGAGGAGGGAGAGAAAGTAAGAAGGAAAGAAAAGAGAGAGGTGGTAGGTTTGAGGAGAAAGATTGCTATACAATAAAAAAGATGAAAGGGAAGAAAGGCAACCCCAAACAAATATAAAGATATTAAGATAAAGAATGAATTGTTAAACTTTAAAGAATAAAAGAGAACAAATATGAATAAATAGCAATAATTAGAAACACACATACAAAACACAATGTATTTTCTTTGAACAGAGTATTTGGCCAGTTCACAAATTTAAACAGTGTTTAGTCATTTCAATTTCTATATTTCCTTTTTGCCATATTTATTCCTCATCTATTTTTTAAAAAAACAATATTACCCTTCATCCTCATTTCTAATCTTAATCAAATTCAATTTTTCCCTTCTATTCTATATTATACCCCTTCCCATTGTCATCTATTTTTATATCCATCTTCACATTGGTTAATTATGTAATATTACAGTTGTTTAATACAAATTCAACATTTTAATATAAATCAATTAGTTATATAACTATCTTTTTGTATATTAATCAATATGAACATGAATATTCCAATTATTTCCATGCAATCCAATTTCTTACAAATCAATTAATTATATTGACCAATAATAATAAACTAAATAATTTCCCCCATATATTCCTCCAAACCACAACTTAACCATTTCTGCTTTCAACACAATATACAATTAATAGTATCTCAATTATTACAATTCCCTAGTTAAATAGAGCTTTTTTTCTTTTGTGTTTTAAAATCTTGAACTCTCCTCTTTGGTCCTAAATTTCCCATTGTTTGCACCTACCTTTTTTGGTGAGGAAAAAGAAATCTGCCTCTGCCCAATTTTCCAGCGTAACAGCCAACACCCTGCTTTACTTTCAGTTTTGTTTTCTGCTTGATTTGCATAAGGAGAAAAAAAATCTGCTCCAGCAATTTAGCTCTTTGCAGCAAGCAGCCAAGTCCTGTGCAAAACAGTTGAGAGCAAATCAGCTGAGAGTCGGGAGGCCGATCTAATCAACAGGCTAATTAGCCTATGCTGAAACTGAAAGGAGTTGTTTTTTCTTGCTGTTTGCTTGAAAGGAGGTAACTGCTGCGAGGCACAGGCCAAAGGGTGGGGGCCACCCTCCTTGCCACTTAGCACCCCCCCTGCCAGCCCCATTGCCTCTTACCGCCCCCTAAGGGGCGGGGAGGGGGGCAGAACCAGTTCGTTGATGTCATATCTTCACCGCTACCCACTTGGCCAAACCGGACCGAACCGGGAGGGACCCACCACTGGTCCACAAGCTGGAAACTGTTAAGAGAAATCAAATGTTTTAAACATGTAAAAGGTTTCCTTTTCTTGGAGGCCCTTCTAACCCTAAAGCCACATGGCAGAACAGTTTTATTCACTGAAATGAAAGATCTACAGTCTGCCTCATATGAATTTTTAGAAGTTTTTAATGAAAAAGAAAATGCTGAAACTTATTGCAGTTTCAAAAGAGACAGTAGGAGCCTTGTTGTTTCTCTGTGGAAGGATGAGGTACTTTGTTTATATTTTTCTCTGTATGCCTCCAAAGAACTCGGGAGCATGCATTGATTTTCTATTCTTCATATAAACCTCATCACAATAATGGAGAATAGCACAGGCCCTGACAGCATAAATAGGCCAGAGTCACTCATGGTGAAATCTATGCTTGTTTATTCAGAAATAGCCTTTAATTAGCAGAGTGGGATTTTTTTTTATTTTTATTTTTTTGAGAAAATTAGTACAAGATTGAAGCATGAGTAATTTTTGTAGCTAATTATAGATTTTAATGCAAGTTCTCCTTGCCACCATAATACTAATAGGAATGGCTGAATTTTCTCTGCACTTTCATTTTGAAATCAAATATGCCAATCCCTACCTGAATTCTGGGATGGTGATCTGAACCAGTGCACATCTCTGCATACTTTTCCCATGCATACTTTTATTCTTTCTCATTTCACCTTTGTTCTTACAAGTTAAAGCTGTAAAGCTATTTAGAACAGGTAAAGCACACAGGATTTGTGGCACAAGTTGAAAATATCTGGGGAGAAGGATCTAGCTCCAGTGAATGCAGATTCTGTTCCTTCCTGGATAATTATATGCAAAAGAGAAAAAAAAAAGATGGAAGTACTTACTTTCCCCTTCTCCTTCAAAATAGCAATAGCATATAGAATAGAATAGAATAGAATAGAATAGAATAGAATAGAATAGAATAGAATAGAATAGAATAGAATAGAATAGAATAGAATAGAATAGAATAGAATTCTTTATTGGCCAAGTGTAGGGAATTTGTCTTTGGTGCATATGCTCTCAGTGTACATAAAAAGACAAGATACATTCATCAAGAATCATAAGGTACAACACTTAATGATAGTCATAGGGTACAAATAAGCAATCAAATCATACTAGAAAACAAACTCAATATAAATTGTAAGGATACAAGCAACAAAGTTACAGTCATGCAGTCATAAGTGGGAGGTGATAGGAACGATGAGAAGATTAACAGTAATAGTAATGTAAACTTAGTCAATAGTTTGACAGTGTTGAGGGAATTATTTGTTTAGCAGAGTAATGGTGTTCAGGAAAAAAATTTTCTTTTGTCTAGTTGTTTTGGTGTGCAGTGCTCTATAGAGTCGTTTTGAAGGTAGGAGTTGAAACAATTCATGTCCAGGATGCGAGGGGTCTGTTAATATTTTCACAGCCCTCTTTTTGACTCATGCAGTATACAGGTCCTCAATGGAAGGCAGGTTGGTAACAATTGTTTTTTTTCTGCAGTTCTAATTATCCTCTGAAGTCTGTGTCTGTCTTGTTGGGTTGCAGAACCAAACCAGACAGTTATAGAGGTGCAGAGGACAGATTCAATAATTCCTCTGTAGAACGGAATCAGCAGCTTCTTGGGCAGTTTGAGCTTCCTGAGTTGGTGTAGAAAGAACATTCTTTGTTTGCTTTTTTGTAATGCGCCATTTCACAGCGCTTTACAGTCCTCTCTAAACAGTTTACAGAGTCAGCATATTGCCCCCAACAATCTGGGTCCTCATTTTACCAACCTTGGAAGAATGGAAGGCTGAGTCAACCTTGAGCATGTGAGATTCGAACTGCCAAAGTGCTGGCAGTCGGCAATCAGCAGAATTAGCCTGCAGTACTGCATTCTAACTACTGTGCAACCATAACTCTTATCACTGTATTATTATCATAGATAATGTATAGACATACATACATACATACATACATTTATATTAATAATATAGGCCAACCATATTTGTATAATTAACAAGGGAACTAATGGCATACTAAGTTACTCTGAAACATTTTCAAAAGCATTTTTGCCTTGTGCAGCATATCTCGTATTTTCTGGTTGTTCCAAGTCGGGAGAAACCATAGTTCTCTAGATGTTAAAGAAATACAACTCTCAACATGCCTGATAAATCATGTTGGCTAGGCTTCTCAAATGTTATTATTATTATTATTATTTATTGGATTTATATACCACCCTTCTCCTTGCGGACTCAGGGCGGTGAACAGCCGGATAAAAAATACAATATACAAAAGTTAAGAATCTTTAAAATCCATATAAACTTTGGCTGACAGTTAAAAACAATTTAAATATTTAAAAAACAACAACCCTAAAACACTAAAAATATTAAAATTCAACGGGGATCAGGCTAGACCGGCAAGCTGGAAGAGATACGTTTTCAGGGCCCGACGAAAAGTCCGGAGGTCGGGGATCGTTCTCAGTTCTGGAGGAAGATCATTCCAGAGGGTAGGGGCTGCCACAGAGAAGGCTCTCCCCCTGGGGGTTGCCAGCCGGCATTGTCTGGCTGACGGCACCCTGAGGAGGCCCTCTCTGTGGGAGCGAACCGGCCGGTGGGAGGCAATTGGCTGCAGAAGGCAGTCCCGTAAGTACTCTGGTCCTAAGCCATGGAGCGCTTTAAAGGTGATCACCAACACCTTGAAACGCACCCGGAAGTCCACCGGCAACCAATGCAGCTCGCGCAGGAGAGGTGTCACATGGGAGCGTCCTGTCACTCCCATAATCCCCCGCGCGGCCGCATTCTGCACCAGTTGGAGCCTCCGGGTGCACCCCAAGGGGAGCCCCATGTAGAGAGCATTACAGTAGTCCAGGCGAGAAGTGACGAGCGCCTGAGTGACTGTGCGTATGTTCTCTCCACAACTGAAAAAGAAAGGAAGTATTTTTTTTAAAAAAGCAGGCAGAAAACTATATTTTTTAAAAAAAATTAATAATGGTATTCTGTAAAATAAGAACTCATTAAAAAAAACTATAAAAAGTTGTAAAAAGTTGAAACAAAAACAATCTCCAAACATGTGATAAAAAAGTAAAAAAAAAAATCACATCAAGATCACAAAAGAAATTTTTATGGAGACACAGGCACAACAGATGAGTTATTCTTGTGAAGAAGGAAGGAAGGAAGGAAGGAAGGAAGGAAGGAAGGAAGGAAGGAAGGAAGGAAGGAAGGAAGGAAGGAAGGAAGGAAGGAAGATATACATCTTCCCATATGAATGAACCGGTCTGAAGAAAATGATGTTCAAATACAAGACAAAATTAAAGTGCTGAAATATCACACCAGCAAAAAAGAGAAATTTCTGCAAGCTAATTTTTAGTGATATGTGAGAATTATAAAAACAATTGATTTATAGCATTGCAGCTGTCAACAACTAAAATTCTATGATCATTTTGTAGACCCTAAAATTTCCTGCTGAGTTACAATTTGTATCAACAAAGTAATTAGTTTTCCCCCATAACTAATGTTAACAAGTTTATCTATTAATTTATGAAAGCCTTTAAAATGTGTTAAATGGGAAGAAACATGTCATGTAAACAGCCAAATGTCCCATGGCTATTGGTATCATTAGGAATAGCAATAGCAATAGCACTTAGACTTATATACCACTTCACAGTGTTTTACAGCCCACTCAGTGTCAGCATTTTGCCCCCAGCAATCTGAGTCCTCGTTTTACCGACTTTGGAAGGATGGAAGTATGAGTCAACCTTGAGTTGGTGAGACTCGAACTGTCGGCAGTCAGCAGAAGTAGCCTGCAGTACAGCATTCTAAGCACTGCACCACCACGGCTTATTTATTATAGAATAATAAATATTCAGTATTTTAAATACAGAGAGATTTATTTTATTGTTTGGGATGGCATCATAAGATATTTCAGTTCTTGCCCTTCAAAAAAACACCCCAGATAAAACATTGCAAAATTTCTGGTCTTGATAGATGCTATTTTGGAGATTCAAACCAGAAGATGGAACTGATTCTTTGAAGTTCAGAAAATGCATATTATTCCTGTCCTCTCAATGCTGTCAGTTATGATTTATTAAATGCCTAATAGCTAATTTGTATAAGTGGATTTCCCTGGAGTGAGGAATGAGAAAAAATTGATATAACACAGTGGGTTCTGGAATGCAGAAACTAGGGAAATGATATTTTCTATGCAGTGGAAGGCCTCAGAGTTAAATACAATGGAATATCCAATGTGTTACAAGAGAGAACACCTCTAGAACTCAATGAAATAAGCACAGAAAGATCCAAAGATCTGTTCCTTTAAAGGCTTCTTCTATCTGTAAAGAAGATTTTGAGCATCATAGGTCTATGACATGTATTTGGTAGACATGATAATGAGATTCCTTAATAAAACTCCTGAATAGGCAAACTAGCCTCACCCCCTCAGTTCCAACACACTAATCTTCCATGTATGTTGACTAACACATCATCCATGACACCAGACAGCAGGGATGTCAAGCTCAATTTTATTGAGGGCTGTATCATGGTTGTGTTTGACCCGGCCAAGGTGGGCATGGCCAGTTCAACATCACTCATGTCAGGGGTGCCTATGGTGGCTCGAGCAATCTGCCAGTGAAAACATGCTTCTGAGCTCTGTTTTTGGCTGCGAGGTCTCCTGCAACCCTCTGCCAGTGAAAACAGTTCCATTTTCACTGGCAGAGCCACTGCAGGCCAGTCCTTCACTGTTTCCAGGGTGGCCCTGTGGGCCAGATCTAAGGACCCTGTGGGCTGGATCTGGCTCTGGGCCTTGAGTTTGTCACCCCTGTTCTACAGCATGAATTTAGTAATCCCCCTGTGGGGACCAGGGTTCAGACAAATGTCAATTACATGTTGGTTGGTGGGCATTGTTACCTATCTATTCTTGGGAGTTCCTGTGGTTGATACTAAGCATTTATAGCAGGCTAAAGTAAAACTGCTCTTGAATAGACACCTAAACAAAACAGATGCTAGAGAAAACCTGTAGGCAGTATTAGCCTTGGTATTACTAACTAAAATAATTCCTCATTTAAAACAAAATGAGAAAAAGTCCAAGGGAGAGAAATCAGAGATGTTGAAAAGCATTAAAGAATGCATACTAGTAGTAGAAAAGAGTCATGAATTATTTAAGGAAAGAAAAATACTAGTCATTGATTAAACATCTTGCAAGAAAACAGAAGGAAGTAGATTATTTTAGCATCTGTTTGACTCTAAAATCCTGCTCCATGCTCAAACCTCTTAAGCACAATGGTGAATTTAAACCATTTTAAGATAATTTAGTAATTTTGGTATCAATACTTTCACTGTTGTTATTGTTTTTTAAAGCCTTTACAAATGAACTGGTTACAATAAAACTGCAGAACAATCAAAGGTATTTTGATGAGGGCAAAGATATGTATTAATCATCCTATGTTAGTTCAACTTTTTTCATCATTAGCATTGTTGTTCTTGTTGTTGGTCGTGAAGTCATGTCCGACCCATCGCAACCCCATGGACAACGTTCCTCAAGGTCTTCCTGTCCTCTACCATCCCCCAGACTCCATTTAAGCTCATGCTGACTGCTTCAGTGACTCCATCCAGCCACCTCATTCTCTGTTGTCCCCTTCTTCTTTTGCCCTCAATCTTTCCCAGCATTAGGCTCTTCTCCAGTGAGTCTATTCTTCTCATTAGGTGGCCAAAGTATTTGAGTTTCATCTTCAGGATCTAGCCTTCTAAAGAGCAGTCAGGATTGATCTCTTCTAGGACTGACTGGTTTGATAGCCTTGCAGTCCAAGCAACTCTCAGGAGTCTTCTCCAGCACCATAGTTCAAAGGCCTCAATTCTTTGGTGCTCAGCCATTGCAACTGGGAAAACCATTGCCTTGACTCTATGCACTTTTGTTGGCAGGGTGATGTCTCTGCTTTTTAGTATGCTGTCTAGATTTGCCATAGCTTCATTAAGTGTTACTTTCTTCAAATACTAAAAATGCTCAATAATTCCGATGGACATATAGAAATGTTTGAATGGGACACTCCAAATTTTACTAAATATGAACCACCAGCATCTGTAACTATTGTCCAGGCTAGGTAAGACCCCTGGAAGTTTCAGCTGAAAAAACTTTGCTTTGTGACAAGTATCTCATTCCAACTTTGAGATGAACTTTTCTTTATAGAAAGAGTAAAGAAAAGTCAAGAGTTGCCAAATAAACAGTGGTGGAATTTAAAGTAAGAACTTTGAGGGTTCAATCAAAAGACAAATTGGCTCATTATCACTACTGCAGTGTTCTCCCACTGCACCAGGAAGAAGATGAATTTATTTATGTATTTAGCATATCACATATCACACATGGACTAGCAATATATATTAATGTTTCATCTAGATTGGTAGAATGCAATGGAATGTAACTGTTAAAAAGATCTATGTTCAAATTCCAAGGTCTAGGCCAGGGTTATCAAACTGGTGGCTGCGGACCGGATGCATCACGCTCAGGCCATACCCACCCCAGCTCCGCAAAGGCAAAATACATTGCGATACATCATGTGTCATCAACGTGACATAGCGAGTTTGACACCCGTGGTCTAGGCCATCTAACCATTGAAGTGCAGCATCATTTATACTTTAAAAATCAGGTATTGGACTGGTATATGCTGTCAGCTTGCAGCCGGTCATGATCGGGGTGGATTCTATTTATCTTTACTACCAGTTCGCATCGTGCCCACGCACGGTGTTCTGCGCATGCACAGATCTACTTTGATGATGTCTGGGTTATTGGGCAGAGCCTCCTGCCTGTTTTACTATCGGTTCTTGCGAACCGGTCCGAACCAGGGGCAACCCATCATTGGTCATGATGTTATCTACAGAAGATAAAGTCATGGCCTTAACAAAGACACATTTATTTATATTTCACTTTTGCATTTCCTTTTGCATGGACTCAACTTCAACTTCAACTTTTTTAATGGACTCAACTGACAATGATAATAAATTGTAAAAGGAGATCATCTTTTGCAGACAACAATCATGCAGTTAATGAATGAATGGCCTTTTAAGTTTGTTCACATGCATCTTGTTTTATTCAGTTAGCATGCGAATATTTAAACAATTGTCACATGACATATGGACTTACATTCTAATGTTTCAGCAATCAAAAAATGAATTGTGGGAAATAAGGTCATCTGCCTTGAAAATAAATAGCTCTAATCATTACATATTAGCATTGTTGCCTAGCAGAAATCAGAGGTTCAATGGCATATTTAGAAAGTGTGCCCCTCTCTATATTTTGAGGAAAAAATATAGAAAGCATTGGAAGCATAATCATGAAATCGGTTGATCTTATATTCTTCAGCTACTGAGTCTGATGCAAATGTCTTTTAGATGGGAAACTGCAAAAATTGTTAATGATGCATGTGAATTGTTTCAATTCTCAAACACATACCAATGAAAGGTTAATGTATGCAGCATATAAAGGCAACTCAGATGCAAACTATTCTATGTGACTATTTCAAAGTAGAATACATAATCAAAAATTACATCTAATGTATAAAATATAACAAAAATGATTGCTTGATATACTGTATAAGCAAACATCTGTCACTTTTATGACTCAGAGATGGGTTAGAAAAGATGCTTCTTTCCTAGGATGGATGGATGGATAGCAGTTCTGAGTTTTATCATACACAAATATTTTAAAATAGAACTCAGGGTTGGCCTAAGGACAGGAAGATATGGGATTCAGGGAGATAACAGTAGGCTTAATTCTCAAGAGGTCCTTTTGATACTTATAATTATCTTTGAATTCTAAGGGAGAAAGGTGCTTCGCTTGCAATAGCCGATATGAATGTCAAAAGTTTGCAAGGAAACCCAGTAATTTCCCATATAAATTAATAACTTCCTTTCAGCCTTTGGAAAAACAAACAAACCTGAGAACAGTTTTATAGTAGAAACTCTGATATTGAGATGTCCATGCCAGCAGTTTCAACAGCCACTATAAACACCTTCCTGCTATAACCACATTCTCTTGTTTGCCATTGTTATATCTGTATGAACTGCAGAATTAAAGCAGAGCCATTGTAGTTTGGCTGTTTTTTCCTCTTATGGTTGTCAATAAGATATTGTCTGGGTACTCAGAAATATACAGGTAGTCCTCAATTTATGATCACAGTTAAACCCAGAATTTATGTTGGTAAGTGAGAAATTTGTTAAGTGAGTTTTGCCCCATTTTACAACTTTTTGCCACTTTTTTGCAGTTGACAAATTAGTAACACAGTGGATAAGTGAACCCCCCCCCCCACCCCCCGGCCAGGATGAAATCCAGCAGGTTCTGACAGGTTCTAGAGAACCGGTAGCGGAAATTTTGTGTAGTTCAGAGAACCGATAGCGGAAATTTTGAGTAGTTCGGAGAATCAGCAAATAGGAGGAAATGGAGATTTTGCAATATTCTTCCCCCAGGAGTGGGGAGGGAATGGAGATTTTGCAGTATCCTTCTCCTACCATGCCCACCAAGCTACACTATGCCCACCAAGCCACGCCCGTAGAACCAATAATTTAAAAAATTGGATTTCACCACTGCCCGCCCCCCTTGACTTTGCTTGTCAGAATGTCACAAAAGATAATCACCTGACCCCGGGATACTGCAACTGTCGTAAATACGAACCAGTTGTCAAACATCTGAATGTAAATCACGTCACCACACTGCAACGGTCCTAAGTATGAAAAATGGTCATAAGTTCCTTTTTTCAATGCCATTGTAACTTCAAACAGTCACTAAATGAACTGTTGTACATAGAGAAGTACCTGTATGCCTTTCTTCTGCCATTATTCCCCTCCAACTGCTACTGATGATGATGATAAATATTGGCAGTGCCATATTATAATATTATTGATCTAATATTGATGGGCTGGGATATGAGAATTACGAAGAAATCAGTCTCTTATGGCATCACTCCCGTTTCCTATTTCCAATTCTACAACTGCTTTGGTTTTCGCCTTCAAATAGGGCTTTGAAAGAATTGGGATATTAGGTCTCCCTATAACACGGTGTTGTTGTTTTTGCAGTGCAATCAATTTTGCTGGAGAATCCGTGACCACCCATGCCTTAATACTTTCTACCACTAGAGGACTCTCCTCAATGCCAGTCTAAAGAAATACAAACATTATTGCTGATAGTTCATTAAGAGTACTAGAAGGCAGGGTTGAAGTTTTATGGCATTTTAAAGCACTTATCTAGCTAGTTATGGAATGGAAGACTTCTCTTTGGCATTTGCTGGTGCCCTGTGACATCTGAATTATCATAAGGTCAACACATTTGTTGAACCTTGGCAGCACTTAAGCACTTTTCATCTCATTTGCAGCCATTTAGGCCAAGCAATTTGAAAAGATTAAAAAAAAAAATAACTAAAACAACAGTGAAATGGTCAAGTGAAGGTAAAATGATAATGCACATTTAAGTGTGTACACGCACACATACACACACATTGAAAAATGCAAGAGGGATTTCATAAGAAACTTTCTTACCGTGTCACTGTAACTGAGAGGAGATAATTTTAAGCAACTATCATACTACACGTTTCAAAAATCTCTGTAGAAACCTGTCAACAAGAGGGTACTATAGCTATAGTTAAGAGATAGCAATGGAAAAAGCACCACTGTTGTTTGTTTTTTATTATTGTTATTGTTATTGTTATTGTTATTAATATTATTATTTAAAAAAAAGAAAGTTCTCAGTGAGTCCAGGCAGCATAATAATTAAAGTGGCACCCAGAACCTATCTGCATTGCTGCTAGCCCCAGTGGAGCCTCTGTGGTGGTGTCATCTTAACACCAGCAAATCTAATGAAAGATGCAGGCTCTGACAACAAGTCAAGATTTGAGAAGCTGTTTCTTATAAGCCTGGAGATTTGCACCAAAGCCCTAGCTGCTATTTTGACTGCTGGTGAGGTGGCTAGTTGTCTACAACTTGTGGAACAGAAAAAAGTCCTACTTTCTTGCAAGTAGGAAATCAGGGGAGATTGCATTTCACTTCATCATGAGACAACAGCTGTCAGTGCAAAGGGGAGAAACTGAAAGATGAAAACTGGATTAAGTGTCTTCCTAACAGAGTACCAACTGAGCCAAAATGAGCATATCCATAGACTCCGTGGACTTAAAGCTTTCACAGTAACCATAATTCATGTGACATCAAAGCAGTGATTACCACAATTTCCTGGCTGTCTATTTCTGTTTATTTATGGCACATTACACATATTTAATGCTATTCTCACACAGTACTACAGCTGCCACTGTTGAACATTTTGGTAACAAGCTAAAGGGGGAGAAAGTAACGGAATAATAAAACAAAAACAGATTTAACCAATAACAGCACAATGTGTGTCTCTTTTTCCCCCCAGATTGAATGTTATCTTAGTTTTGAGTGTAGTTTTGCATATTTCCTAAAGCAATAATTTCGGTCTCAGAGGCAACATGCAATGCTGAGTTTGTGTCAGAATACCTTGCCTTCCTACCACAAGAATTTCAAAAAGGAAAGAGGTAAGAATAACAGGACACTTTCAATGACCCCTATTTGTTGGAAAGCCAACTCTGTCAAGATTGCAAGTTTCCAAAAATTCCTCAGTAATACTGCTGACTTTTTCATTTTCCAACACATTAAAGGAGAAACAAGAGGATCAACGCTTCCAGATCTGATTCTAACCAATAAGAAATAGCTAGTCAAAGAAGTAAAAATAAGAGAAAGCCTGGAAAGAAGGGAACATGCCATCCTGTATTTCAAGATATTATAGGAAAAGAAATTGTATATGTATAATAGATTGCAGGGGAGCTAATCTCAACAAGTTTATATATGTATGTATGTGTATGTAGGTATATATATATATGTGTGTGTGTGTGTGTGTGTGTGTGTTAAAGTGTTCAGTGTTCAACTATTGCCAAAACTGAACACTTTAACAAGAGAATAATCAGAGAAGCCATCAAGATAGAAAAACGCCCACACAGCATGAACAAACGAGATGATACCTCCCGCCTACCAGCCATTTGGAAACCATTTGGAAACCGCCCTTATTGACAAACGAGTCCCTAATATGAGGAATGACACCAGACCCACACTCACGAGAGCCACACAGGATGTCACCACCACACATCCACGCAGAAAACAGACTCAAACCCACACTGATGATGAGGCGTGACCAAGGACCAGAAGCCAGACCGCAGCTGCATCATTAGCCACTTTAAACCCCTCCAATCCATACATGAAGCAGACTGACACCCACCATGAAAAGCTAGCATGGCCACAAACAAGAAGCCAAACAACAGCAACACAACTCACCAGCTCAAATTCCCCTGCAACTCAGACTAAACCAAGCACAACCAAGCCCCCACCCAAACAGAACACACCCCCAGCCAATCAGAGCACAACCAACCGCCCATCCAATCAGAGCATAGCCAAGCCCCCAACCAATCAGAACACACCTCCACCCAATCAGGACACAGCCAAGCTTCCACCCAATCAGCTCCCACCCCCACTAGCAGTTAAAAGGAAGAAACAGCAGCGATCTCACATTGCTCCTGGAAGCACGAAGCCAAGAACACCAGCCTGAAGATGACAAATGAGACTTTGTCAAGACACATCCAATTCTACGCGGGAGAACACCCGAATAACCAAAGACCTACATACATACATACATATATATACATACACATACACATACACATACACATACACATACACATACACATACACATACACATACATATACATATACATATACATATATATATATTATATTTTTCAGATGATAACATGCACCGGAGTATAAAACACAGAAAGATTTTGAAGAGGTAAACAAGAAAAAAAAAGTTTTTGCTCTCCCTGGCCCTGAGAAGCACTCTGCAGGCCTCCCAAACCCTCTGTGCACCCTGTTTTAGAGAAATATGGGCCCGTTTTTTGCAAGAATGGGACCTGCAGAGGGTTTGGGAGGCCTGCAAAAGAAACCAGGTTCAGTTGGACCTCAGCAGAACAAATGAAAAAAGAGGGAATTCAAAGTAGGGAAAGAGATGGTGAGAGAGTATCTAGTTTCTAAGTTTAAGATTTCTAGACTAGTCATGTCTGAAAGTCATTTGAAAACATTTTTCTGTGATCTTTGAGAATTGAAGGAGATGGATTTAAAATCAGAGGACTAGAGAATGGCAAGTGTTGTTCCTCTATTCACAAAGGGGACTCACATGGCTACATACCAGTCAGGTTAATGTTGGTGTCCAACAAAATTCTGAAACAGATGATTAGGGACTAGATTTATGAACATTAGGAAAGAATGTATTGCTTGGCAGGAGACTGCACAGATTTATCAAGAACAAACTTGGCCAATTTAATGGATCTTGAGAATCCTCTGGACAAGTTAGCAAAATGTACTCTTAGCAATCCTACCACAAGATATATACAAAATTCATTTTCTTCATTAAACTGGAAGTATTGAGCGGCATACTATGGGGCTTCACTCTAGGTTCTTACTGCTCAGTACAATTTTGAATACCTTAATAATTATCTATTTTGCAAACATAAAAAGATAGTGGAGAGAGGGTCCCTTAAATAGTATATTAAGTTTAGACAGGTCATGAGAAGCCAGAACATTACAAAATCCAACAAGATTAATTTCAGTAAGGACAAATGTGTATGGAGATTCTCAGTCATCCAGGTCATGGTTGTCCCAAAGGTGCTTTTTCAAGAGGCAATTGGACCTTCTAGTTTTTTCTCTGAAGACATTTTGCTTCTCATCCAAGAAGCTTCTTTAGCTCTGACAGGATAGTGTAGAATGGAAGGATTAATATTCCTTGCAGACAGCTGGTCATTTGCACTACATACCAAGGCAAATAGGTGGACGTGGAATGTTGCAGGTACATCAGATAGTTGAAGAAGAAAAAAGGGCTTTGGAAGAATATCTGAAGGACAATGAAGAAGATGCACTGAAGTTAGTATGCATGGACGGCTTGCTGACTACTGGAGAGACCAAACTGGCCTACAAGAAAGACCAAATGTAGAACAGAATGGAGGCATAGGAAGACAAAGTACTATATGGCCAGTACATTAAAAAAAAATAGCATGGAAAGCAGAAAATAACAAGACCTGGCAATGGCTAAGATCAGGAAAGTTAAAGAAAGAGACTGAGGGATTAATTCTGGCTGCAAAAGACCAAGCCTTAAGAACAAATATATACAAAGGCAGAATTGAAAAGACAGCAGCAGACAGTAAGTGCCACCTATGCAGAGAAGCTCAAGAAACAGTGGATTACCCGGTAAACTGCTGCAAGAAGATCGTACAGACTGACTACAAGCAACGGCATGACAAAGTAGCAACAATGGTGCATTGGAAGATCTGCAAGAAATATCATTTGCCTGTAAGCAAGAACTGGTGGGACCAAAAAATAGAGAAAGTCATAGAAAATGAAGAAGTTAAATTGCTCTGGGACTTCCGAATCCAGACAGACAGACACCTGCCATATAACACCCCAGGCTTAACAGTTGTAGATAAAAATACAAAAAAGTCTGGATAGTGGATGTGGTGGTGCCTGGAGACAGCAGAATAGAAGAGAAAGAACTGGAGAAGATAACAAAATACAAAGACCTACAAATAGAAATAGAATGGCTATGGCAAAGGCAAAGGCAAGCAAGGGTAGTCACAATAGTAATAGGTGCCTTGGGTGCAGTCCCAAAACAACTGGAGCACCACTTGAACACTATAGGCATTGACAAATTTGCCATCAGTCAATTGCAGAAGGCAGCTTTACTTGGAACTGCATCCATCCTGCGGCGATATCTGTAACACCGTCAAACATCCAGATTTGCCTATCCCAGGTCCTTGGTAAGGACTCAATAGGTAGACAAAAATGCCAAACCCAAGTCTGAACATCTGGCTGGCTAACTGTGTATTTAACAACAACAACAACAACAACAACAACAACAATAATAATAATGATAATACCACAAAAACAACAGCAACAATAATACAATCCTAGACTGCATCTCCAGAAGTGAGGTAACAAGACCACAAGAAGTTATCATTCCTCTCTATTGGTCAGACATCTGGAGTAATGCATCCAGTTTTAGCACTGCAGTTTAGGAAAAAAGAGTGACACATGTTAAAAAGAAAGCAATCAAGCTGATAAAGATACCAGGGGGAAAACCTAGGAGAAACTGTTGGAGCTTTCGCTATATTTAGCCTAGAGAAGAATACACTGCAGGGAGACATGATAACTGTTTTCTAAGTGTCTGAAGGACTGTCATATAGAAGAAGAGGCAAATTGTTCAGAGCTCTTTCAGAAGACAGGCCAAAAACAATGGGTTTTAATTATAGGATAGTAGATTTTAATTGGTCATCAGGAAAAAATTCCTAACACTAAGAATTATTCAACAATGGAACAGAGTCCCTTGGGAGATGGTGTACTCTCTTTCAACTGAAGATGTTTAACAGAAGCTGGATGACTATTTGTCAAGAATTCATGCATTATAGTAGATCATTTCCAACACCCCTTCCAATTCTCTGATTATTTATGCATCTTCACACTTGCACATAGAAGGTTTAGTCAAACAGACATCACGCTGTGGAAGAAGATAAATGAGGAACATCTCCAGCACAATGGAGACAGAGGCATATGATAGCATCCTCCTGCCTTCTATGAACATATGGACTGTCAGACAGTGCTGTAGCTTATATAGAAAGAGGGGCATGAAAAGTATCTGCTAGTATACTTTCTGCAGTCCAAAAGGCTACACTACCTGCCAAACTGGTTCATTACCAGGAAGTGGGGAAGAGAAGGATAAGATACATTCTTTTCCAAGGATAATATGGTTCCCATACAGCCTGCCATGGGGCACTTGGGAACAAGAATTATGTATGCCAGTTATGTATAGCTGGCTGGAAAATTCTGGGAATTGAACCTCACACTCCTTAAAGTTGCCAAGTTGGAAAAACACTGATGTATACTCTCTGCTGCAGCATAATGGCAACCATATGAGCCATGGTGGTGCAGTGGTTAGAGTAAAGTACTGCCAGCTGAACTGCAATTTGGCAGTTCAAATCTCACCAGGCTCAAGAATTGACTCAGCCTTCCACCCTTCCGAGGTGGGTAAAATGAGGACCTAAATTATTGGGGGCAATATGCTGACTCTGTAAAGCCGCTTAGAGAGGGCTGTAAAGCACTGTAAAGTGGTATATAAGTCTAAGTGCTATTGCTATTGCTATATTGCAAGACAGTACATTAGAGGAAGGAAGGCCATTATTAGTGCAGCGATGCTGGAGAGGAGAACGGTCAAAGCAGGAGAGTGGTCAAAGCAGGGCACTAAGGACTGCATGCTGCCTGCAGTCCCAAGTTGTCCAATCCACTCTTCAGCATTTTTCTAAATAGTGCTGCCAGGATTGCTTCAGACCATCAGATGAATGGCTGGGGGATAAATGATTGACCTGAACTTCATGTTGGACAGTTTCTTTCTCGCCATCTGGCATGTTATTTCTTAAGAAAAGTGGTACCTAACACAAGTTGAATGCAGAAGATTTATTTCCCTTTGCTATCAGTCTTCTCCAAGTCTTAACTAGTCATTACCATTATTCTCATTGTGAAATCCAAGTCATTCTGGGCATGCCAAGGGGAAAAAAAATAATCTCTTTAAGCACACTGACAATATCAACATAAAACAAATAATACTGAATGCAAAAAGTGACAAGGAACAGGCAGAAGGTTACAAGCAGGGATGTACTGTCAGAGCCTTTGTGGAGTGATGCATCAAATGCTGCTGCCATGCTGGCAGAAGAGTGACGTTCTTCCCTTCCTGGCAATACTTTCTGCAGTTTGCATCTTTAAAATCTCTCTTTTAGATTTTACTCCTCAAACAAGAGTGAGGAGTATCCCAGAATTTGAAAGGGCCCAATTTCTAGCTTCGTGCATCCCAAAAACTTAGCTATGTTCAGTGAGCCACAATCTTGCACATTATATCAAATTGCAAATATGTGCACCGTGCAGCTTAATCTTAATTCTCTCAGGGAGAGAAAGAGATTGTGTGCAATATAAATTAGCTTTGTAAAGAAGCTTTGTAAAGAACGTGAAATTGTTGAGTTCCATTTTCATCCAGATGCAGAAAAGCATGAACTGGCAAGATTGGGAACATCTGCAACTTCATGCCTACGCTTCAAGCTACAAAAGACAGAAGCAATAGAGACGAATGCCTTTGAGATGTGCTGTGGCCCAAAGATTCAGCAACAGAGTGATAGTTGGAAGGGCAGTTGGCAAGGTGAGGTTTCTACATGCCTTTGACCTGTTTCCCATAAGTAGTAGTAGTAGTAGTAGTAGTAGTAGTAGTAGTAGTAGTAGTTATTATTAATAATTATTATTAATTATTATTATTATTATGACAGTATACACAGCACACGAGATGACCATGCTGGATTTCGTACCCCAAATCATTAGTCGAATCCTTCCCAAGCGTTTAGGACTGTGTGATATATCGGTGGATTATGCGAGCAGATCCCAGTAAGGTGGCCTTCTGCAGCTGACCAGTGGTGATCTTGTCAGTGCCAGTTGTTTTTAAGTGCTTGCTTAGGTCTTTAGAAACAGCACCCAGTGTGCCGAGTACCACTGGTTTCACCTGCACTGGTTTATGCCAGAGTCTCTGCAGTTCGATTCTCAAGTCCTGATATCTGGTGACTTTTTCAAGTTGTTTCTTGTTGATTCTGCTGTCACCAGGTATGGCAATGTTGACGATCCATATTTTTTTTCTTCTCCACAATCGTAATATCCAGGGTATTGTGTTCCAAAACTTTGTCAGTCTGTATTCAGAAGTCCCACAGTAGTTTTGCATGCTCATTTTTGACCACTTTTCAGGCTTAAGATCCCACCAGTTCTTTGCTACAGGCAGATGGTGGATATAAAACAGAATGTTAAAAATAGTGATAATACTTTCCTGTGGATGTTGTTACTCATTCTGCACTTTTGCAACAGAATAATCTGCATCATATTTTGGAGGGGGGAAGGGAGGGAGATTTTAAAAGTAGAAACCTAGAACCATGAGAAAGATTTTTAATATCCAGCTGGAAAAATCCATCTGATTTTTCATGCTTGGTTTTTAGTGGAATGCAGAGTCCTTCCCTGCCATCTTAAGTGATAGAGGCTATGAATAATTTATCATTAATCAGCTTTTGGAGAAGGTTTCAGTAGATGAAAGCATTACCTCTCCATGTGCCATGGAAGTATGCAAGAGTGTGCTCACTGGCTGAAACCTTTCTGCTTCTTTCTTCACTACATGGCTTCCTTAACAACCCCCCCCCGCCGCCGCCGCCGCCCCCAATGATATTGGTGCACTGGTCCCCATGCCATTTGAATCCTACTCATGCTGAATTCTGGATTATATTGGCAACTATATTAGGACAAAATGTTCATGCTGACATTGAGTTCTTTTCCAGAGTAATGAGGGAGAAGAGTCAAACCACAGGGATGTAAACAGGGAATCAGGGGCTAAAACAGGACTGGGCTCTCCTTTCCCATGTCTGCATTAGGGACCCAGGACATGAGGTGTTTTTTTTTTCCCACACTATCACTGAAGGAGCCTACCCTGATAGTGTGCATTTGAGCTAAATAACCTTTATCTCCTTCCTTGCCTTCTGACCCAAGCAAAAGCCCTGAACATATCAGTATACTGTGATGCCCTTTGTTTCGCCATGGATGGTAATGAGCGAATTCCCCAAAAGAAAGGTGGGAGGCCATATGCCCTTGATAGACAACTTCCATTTCTAAAGGTAGAAAATGCTGCCAGAAGCACAGGATGCTATTATAGGAAAAAGAGCCACTGTTGCTTTTTCCAAGAAATACTGAAATGGAAAGAAACATGTCAGATTTTGAAATATGTTGTTCTTTTCTTTTCTCTGCCGGTGAATCAAAACTCACTGAGAAAGAAATGGTGAGGAAGCCCATGTAGTTTCACTCAGAATGACAATCATCAATAGACTATTCAAAACTTTTCATACTAAATTCCCTTTTGCTCCTTCCTTCCTTCCTTCCTTCCTTCCTTCCTTCCCTCCTTCCCTCCTTCCCTCCCTCCTTCTTTCCTTCCTTCCCTCCTTCCCTCCCTCCTTCTTTCTTTCCTTCCCTCCTTCCTTCCTTCCTCCCTCCTTCCCTCCTTCCCTTCCTTCCCTTCTTCCTTCCTTCCCTTCTTCCTTCCTTCCTTCCTTCCTTCCCTCCTTCCTCCTTCCCTCCCTCCTTCTTTCCTTCCTTCCCTTCCTTCCTTCCTTCCCCCCTCCTCCCCTCCTTTCCTTCCTTCCCTTCTTCCTTCCTTCCCTCCTTCCCTCCCTCCTTCCTTCCCTTCCTTCCCTTCTTCCTTCCTTCCTTCCTACCCTCTTTCCTTCCTTCCTTCCTTCCTTCCTTCCTTCCTTCCTTCCTTCCTTCCTTCCTTCCTTCCTTTTTCACAGTGTCATTGTGTACCTTATTCCTGAGACTGACTTATTCAGCCAAGCCATGTTTAGAAACGAAGCCATATTCGTAATTCTTAATGCATTTTAATAGGATGCCTAATCTACAGAATGTAGACTTGAGTATTTCATTCAGAGGTTTTCCAGTTCAGAGATGCTTTTGTTCACCAGCATACAACACATCATCATGTGTGCATCCTCATATCAGACAATTTTGGTATTTTTAGTGGTGGCAGTTAAGAGCAATGACAGAGAGGTACAAATTCTGTTCAATCACCCAAAGAAGAGCAACAGTTTCTCCTTTATAGCTGTGATGGCAGAAGTGCAAATTAGGGTTGTTTCTGTCCCAAAGGAAAACAAAAAAACAGGCCACTGCTCATTTGCATATATTTATTCATTAATTGGAATGCAAATCTAAAACATCCCTATGGCCTTCTATTGAAATTCTGCAATAAATAAATAAAATAAATTCAGCCCGAAGATGAAAATTAAAACAAAAACAATTCACATTATAAACATCCACGATATCTCATGGCTTTGCTTGTAGACTTAAACATGAATTCCTCCCCCCCCCCCCACCAGCACCATCTTTTCTTGATTGAGAGGGTTTCTAACTGGCAAGACAAAAGCCTTCTCCTATAATTCAGTTAAATAGTGACCTGGGTATGTTCCTTCAGCCCATCCTAATGCATGGTTGTGGGGAAAAAATAGAGGAGGGATTATTGGGCGTGTGGCCAAATGAAAGTGGATTAGAAATCAAATCAATCAATCAGCCAATCATGTAAAATAAATACTTTCTTATTGATTGGTGGTGTCCCAATTTCCTGTGTTGCATATTCTCTTTAATACAATTGGCACATGTCCCAGCTTTGCTGCCATCCCCTCCCTGGACATTTCCAGTCAGTGGAAGAGATCCATCCATCCAGGACATTTTGTAGAAGTTGCACAAAGCTTGGCACCTTAGCTTGATGCTTTAGGTAGAGAATTATCATGTTTAGGACTAGCAGATTAGAGCTGCAAAACTCCAGCTGATGGTTAGACGGCAGTAAAGAGATAAAGAATAGCACTTAGCAATAGCACTTTGACTTCTATATTGATTCACAGTGCTTTAGAGAACTCTCTAAGCCGTTTACAGAGTCAGCACATTGCCCCTAAACAATCTGGGTCCTCATTTTACTCATCTCGGAAGTTTGAAAAAGGCTCAGCTAATTGAACTTTCATGACCCTTCATGAACAGTTTTAATTTTCTGCTCAGTAACATCTAAGGCTGCTCTGCTCTTGCTGAAAATGGACCATTAGGTTAGATGAACTTCAGGCAGCGAACTATAGACTCCATCGGCACTTTAAAAAAAAAAAGTGGACTGAAATTTGGTTTTTTCCCCAAACTCCCTGAAGTCATCAATCAATCAATCAATCAATCAATTAATTAAAATATTTTGAAGTTGCGTTTTAATACTTTCTGTGTTGTCTGCACATCTGCCTGTGTCTGGCTTGGTTCAACATTGTGGAGCTGTGCTGGCAGCAACATTTTTTGCTCTCAAGCCCAGTTCTCCCCTCAAGGCACAATTAAATCAAGAGGAGTTAATCACAGCCTGCAAGAGAGGGAATCTGCCATGTAGTTTTGCGCTTGTACAGGAGAGAATAACCCAATCACCTTCACAGTTCATTTGTGGTTGCTCTTGTTTATTGTAGACCGGGAGGCAAATTTCCCTCTCAATTACACCACTACAAATGCAGAGCAAATCCATTGACTACACCTTTCCTTACAGAAGGTTTGTGTAGTTTCAGTGTTTGTCACAGGCTAAGGAGAGATATACTGCACTTATTTATAGATACAGAAGAGCTCCAGAATTGCAGTGTGGATGTTTGTGATTCTAAAGTGTATCACCAATATTAGTCTGTAGCACTTGTTATAGCCTGCAACTGTCCCTGTTTATTAGGTACATTATTTATTTTTCAGTACACATGCCAGCTTCAAGTGTACACCGAATTTGCACTTTTACTGCAGATAGTTGCTACTGCAATAATGGCATTCATGATCCTAAAGCTAGATTGCTCTAAAGTTGCTGTACAGTCATTTGTGGGTAAATACAGACAAACATATGGGTGCATACTCAAAAATATATAAGGATACGCTTCAGTTGTACAAAAACAACTTACCTCTTTCTCAATAATTTGTCAAGACCAGTGGTGAAATCCAAATTTTTTTACTACCGGTTCTGTAGGCATGGCTTGGTGGGCATGGTGTGGCTTGGTGGGTGTGGTAAGGGAAGGATACTGCAAAATCCCCATTCCCTCCCCACTCTGGGGCCAGCCAGAGGTGGTATTTGCCAGTTCTCCAAACTACTCAAAATTTTCACTACCGGTTCTCCAGAACCTCTCAGAACCTGCTGGATTTCAGCCCTGGGCAAGACTCTCACACAAAAATTGAAGGGAAATTAATTGTGACTATTCCAAAAATGGCGCCTGCTTCCAAGATGCAGCTATGTGACTAGAAATGCCAAGGGACAGAGAGCCCTGCCCTCCTTCCCTAACATGAACTTTGGAACTCCAGAGCTCTTTGAGTGTGTGATGAGGGTTAGAAAAGAGGGTGTGGGACCAAGTGTTATGGGAAGTAGGCCCAAACTCTGAGGGGACCCTCAAAGGTGGGAAAGCAGAGCACGGGAGGGGGGAGGCCGCAGGGGACTGCAGCAGGCAGGTCCTGCTCTATGCTTCCCATGGAGTGCAACTCCAAGGCACTCCATGTTCTGCTTAATGATCAGCACAGTCATTTAATGACCACATTGGGGAGAGGAGGGCTAAGGGTCATTAAGGGAGGTGATCATGTGGCTGCCTTGCTTAACTACTGTCACCCTAATGCAACCATAATGGGCAAGTTCCATTACAGTCCTGAGTTGAGGACTACCTATATGTAAAATGTTTACTTGCAGATGAAAATCCTCAGATAAGTGGCAAGAGCCAGATTTTTAACTATGATTATAAAAATAAGGCTCTTGGTAACAAAACACTGAGTTAGGGCTTTAAGTCTATTATGAAATATTAAATATTTTACTTGTTAAACTGTTTTAGCTAATGCCATGTTTAAATTATATTTGCAACTTGCTGTGGGGCCAAATAAATAACTAGATAAATTTGAGTTGAGCAGAAAATGAAGCAACAGTATAAAATTAACTCCTGGTTCCCAAATAACCAACACTTCCTGAAATACTCCACTGAAGAAGATAACCCCAAATTCCTAAATTGAATATTCTGCAATTGACCTGCTTTTAGAATTCAGAACAGTCACCCAGTAGTTAATGTGAGCAACCAGTCTGCAAATTAAATTCAAAAATCAAACAAGTTTAGGACCATGAAAATAGCTCAGTTTTCATGGCCTTCTTCCCAGATAGATGGCATGAAAAATAAAGGCACGGCTGTGACCTATGTAGCATTTGGATTTGGCAGTAGATTTTACGTTGCATTTGCTTGCCAAGATGCCATTCCCCATGCTCTTCACTGTAAAAGTGAAAAGGACAGGGATTTTATTGCTATGTTCGTGATCATTCATTTGTTATGGAGCCGTATTCCCTGATGTTCTGGAGGGCAGAGATGTATTTATTTAGTCTATGTATGTACAGATGTTCCATGGATGTGGCAACCACCTAGTTTCCAGGTCTCCTCCATGCAAGATAAATTAACTTCCAGGGTGCTCCTTTGCATTGCCGGGAAATCACTGTGCACTAAATTGGAAGTTAATAATTGGGTTATGCATATTTGAAAGGAGTATGATGATATCTCAAGTGAGCATAATCCCTCTGTTGTTTGCTAAACAACATTCTGTAGTATTCTGACTTTTTTCAGATTACTTTCAGAACCCTGAAAGTAAGGTGTAGTGTTCTGAAGAATCCACACATTAGAGTTAATACACACTTTTAAGGGAGCATTACCTGTTGGTCTGGATCCCTTTTTTTGAATTATTCTCAAAGGATACTGTCATCTTGTTTAGGATTGTAAATTCCCCAGCTGGCAACTGTGATCTATTTACATAGGGTTTGTTGATGAAGTGACTCAAATTCACCTAAATTTTGACTCCTGACAGAGAGAATTCCTTTCGTGTTGACTAGACCACTGTCTTGTTTATATTGTCTTCATTTGATTCTTCTGTCAAGCACTTGCTAAAGGAAGAGAAGTTGCCAATAGTCTTGAAGGAAGCTATGGTGTTACCCCTTCTGAATACACCATCATTGAACCAGAGGTGGGATTCAAATAATTTAACAACTGGGTCAGGTTGGCTGTTCTGGGAGGCATGGCCCATCCCCATCTGCCAGCTCCAACACATATGCATATGAGCCTCCCGCAATGGCGAACTTGACCCTGGGTCAACCAGTTGTTAAATTATCCCTCCCCCATCAGAGTGGATCTGGGCACTGCACTGAATTGATGAAATGGGCAATCGAGCAGCCGGCATGAGGGAAGGAGGATGGAAAGCGACCTTCTCCTTCCCTCATATTGGCCAGTCCATTGCCCATTTTCCATTGCAGCGCAGCTCCCACGATCCACTTTAACAGTGGGTGGTGGATAATTTAACAACTGGTTCTCCCGAACTGGTGTGAACCGGCTTAATCCCACACCACATTGAACCCATGATCTTAGATAACGATGAGCCATCTCCCACCATCCCTTTTGGGCAAACATTGTGAAGAAGATGGTGACAAACCAGCTAGACACCACATTAGAAGTAGATTATATGAATCACTTTTACCAAGACCTAGGTTTGGAACTAAGACAACATTGGTCCCTCTCTGGGTGAACTTTGGAACTCCTGAGGCATAAAACCTCTATCCTGGGTTTTATGCCTCAGGAGAGGCATAAAACCCAGGATAGAGGTTTTATGCCTCTCCTGATCCTTTTCAGCCTCTTAGCAGCTTTGGTACCACTGGTATCTTGCTAGACTGCTTGCAATGGTTGTGAGTTAAAGGCACTCTTTTATAATAGCTTTGTTTCTTCCTCATTAGGAAAATTCAGTTTACAGGGCAGAGGATAAGAGCTTGTCCCAGTATCCTATGTCTTATGGGATGTATTAGCCCTTTAAAATTAGCCAGGTCAAGAAACAAATACAGATTTTAGGAATACTATTTTATTGTTGTTGCATACAATGCCATAATCTTGAGAGTGTGAAGAAATTTCTCTCAAGCTAAGATTCCTTCTCCAACTTCCCATTTTTTGGGGACTGAGTTTTCATTTCTTTTCCCTTAGCTGTTCATTCCTTTCTTCCTCAATATCATATCTTTACAGAGTGTTTCAGAAATTGGTCTTCCCTGTCCTGCTCTTTAACATCTAAATAAAGCTACATGAGGCAAGGGTCATCTGACAGTTTGTAGTACAGTATCATCAGTACACTGGTACTGGTGCTATCCAACTCATATCATTACCACAGGTGGTAGGGAGATGCTGTCAACACCTTATTCTGGTCTTGGACACTGTCAGTATCTGGATGGGAGGGAAGAATTTGAAGTTGAACCAAGGTTGTTATTTAACAGTAACAGAGTTGGAAGCAGGGGTGAAATCAAAAATTTTTCCCTACTTCTGTGGGCGTGGCTTGGTGGGGGGGGGTGTCCTGTTACTGAGTGGGCATGGCCAACTTGATGTCATCACAGCCATGCCCACTCAGTCACAAGACGCCCTCCAACCAAGCCATGCCCACAGAACCCAGTAGGAAAACTTTTTAAATTTCTGTTCTGCCACCCACTCGCCACCCGCTCTCTCTTTGCTTTGGGTCAGGGCCCAGGGATGCACCATTCCCTGGGGCCCTGAACCCACCTGCCTCAACCAGGTTGGGGAATGCACCATTCCCTGATACCAGCCTTGTCCCGGAGCCACTGCCCACTCCCTCATCCCTCATGGTGTGTCCTTACCTTTCTTCCATGGCTGGCTGTCAGGGAAGGCAAGTGCCCAAAAGTTACCGGAGTCACTCACTCTCCTTCTTGAATGTGCCACCACCATTGCTGCCCTGGTTCACACACCAGCTGCGCAAGCACACACCCAACCTGCCACTGATGAGTGAATTGTATAAATTGTGTGTGCTTGCGCAGCTGGCGCATGGATCAGAGCGGCGATGGTGGCGTCAGATTCAAGAAGGAGAGTGAGTGACTCCTGTAGCTTTCGGGCACTTGCCTTCCCTGACAGCCAGCCACGGGAGAAAGGTGAGCAGTAGGTTACACCGTGTGGCAAAGGGCGAGCAGACAGCGGCTCCATGGCAAGGCCTGAGTCAGTGAATGGCGCATCCCTGGGCCCTAGCCTCTGACCCAAGGTGAAGGGCGAGCAGGCGGTGAATGGGTGGCAGCTCCAGGGCAAGGCTGGAGTCTCTTTCTGGGCATGTCACTTCTGCCTGTTGGGCCACTTCCACGAAGTAATGACTTCTGGGCAGGTGGGCGGAGCCTCCAGCTGCCATTGCTACCAGTTCTCCGAACTACCAGCCATCATCGTTACCGGATCAGCTGATCTGGTCTGATCCAGTAGCATTTCACCTCCGGTTGGAAGGGACCTTGGAGGTCATCTAGTCCAACCCCCAGCTCACGCAAGAGACCTGTACTAGGGATTCGAACCGCTGAACTGCTGACCTTTCTGATCAACAAGCTCAGTGTCTTAGCCACTGAGCCACCTAGTCAAGCTTTATTTATTTATTTAAAAATTTGTTTATTGCAATTTGCTATTCCTATGCTAGTACCATGTCTGCTGGGTTTGCATTACTGGGAAGAAGCAGACCATTATGAATTTATCGGAATCATCACCATATCCAGGGAACTATGAGCAACTGTGGATGGAGTATGGAACAATGTAATGGTATGTGGAAATGAATGGAAACTGGGCAAAGTTATGCTACCTTGGGAATGGTCAGATTAGGAGGGAATACAGCCCATAGCTTCATGGCAGAGCAAGAGGGAAAGGAGACACCCTCCCTAAGTTATCAGGTAAATGTGACTGCTGCAGAATAGTACTTTCACTCTTTTTTTAATGTAATTTTACTATGAAGTAAGTTTTACTGGCTATGTTCCCTGTCCAGTGTACCAGGTAAGGCTGACAGACAATTATTATGAATAACTTTTGAACTCTGGATGAAAGAACAGTATCTCCTTCATCACTTAGTATTACCTAGTCCAGTCCAAGGGAAACCATAATGAATTCATTCTTATTTTAAAATATATATTTTTTCCTAACTCAAAGACAATTTAGATACTTTTAGATCTTTTAGGATGAAATGTAGTGAGAAGATGGATCCTCAGAGGGAAGGGGTACATCTCAGAGGAGTAAGGGGCAACATAGCCCAGATATCTTGTGTGAGAGAAGGAGGGTGAAGACAGCTCCTCCCTAATGATTCCCAAAGTATATTGTAGATGCAGACAGTAGAGTCCTCAATCTGGCAAGATTTTGTCTATATGTGTTAAACAATAAAGAACTCAGCTTGGAAGAATGGCCACATGTCATTTTTGGTTTTGACAGGTATGCAGTTAAAACATTTATTTATTTATTTGTTCAACTTGTATGCTGCCTTTCTCCGAAGACTTAAGGTGGCTTACAATGTATTTAAAAACCATATATAAAACATTAAAAGTTCACACTATTCATGGCCGGATCTCGCCAAATTGCAGCAGTGAGATCAATGGTCCAGGCCTGCCGGAAGATCCAGGTCTTCACTGGTTTTCAGAAAGCCAATAGGCTGGGGATGGTCCGGACCTCAGGAGGTAACTGGTTCCAGAGAGCTGGGGCAGCCACAGAGAAGGCCCTCCCCCACAGGCCCGCCAGCCGGCATTGTTTAGCTGACGGGACTCTGAGGAGACTAACTCTGTGGGTTCTTACCAGTCGCTGGGAGCTATGCGGTAGGATGCAGTCTTGAAGATATCCTGTCCCTGAGCCATGTAGGGCTTTAAAGGTAATAACCAACACCTTGAATTGTGACCAGAGACCAATAGGGAGCCAGTGCAGCTCGCGGAGAATTGGTGTAATGTGGGTGTATCTAGGTGTACCCAAGACAGCTCTTGCAGCTGCGTTCTGGACCAACTGTAGTCTCCGAACACTTTTCAAGGGTAGCCCCATTTAGCCCCAATAGAAAAACATTTCTATTTACTTCCCATTACAACAACAACAACAACAACAACAAAATCTCAGAATGGTTGACAAAAAATATAATGGTAATTTAAAAACAAGAGGTTAAACGATTTTTAAAAGCATACATTAAAATATTACCACATAAAATGATACCAGTACAATGGTTGTAGAAGATAAAAAATAGCTATTTAAAAAGTGTTCCCCTTCCTGGTAGCCTAATCTTCAGCATGGAAGATTCATTCCAAAGTAATTTCTGATATAAAATGGTAGTTTCCAGTTTGCATGATTTTTTTGCCTAATAATTTAAGTATGTCTAAACAATCTTTTTGGATCTTATTCACTGATATCAATCCAATACTGAAGTATATGTCCATTATTTTCAGTGGTTGTGCACCCAAATTCTGTCCATATATTATTCAACTGAAAAACTGTAAAATTGTATCTCTATTGAAATAGAGACTTAATACCCTGAGCCTCGTAATTTGCAAAATGTAACAAAATTAAAGTAGTTAAGGAAAGCACAAGAGCAAATAAATGCAAGCCAGATAACATCTTAGAAAATGGTACTGCTAGCCTGGAGGTAGGAATAAATCAGAAATGAAATCTTTTATTTAAAAAAATTAATAAAGTCTGTATTAAATATTAAAGAATGAGGCTGAGCTCCATTTACTTCCAGATGAACACTTTGCAGAATTAAATATGTTAGTCTTCTTCCTTCAAGCTGCTAGTAAAAAAAATATATTTCTGGAAAAAGCTAATTTCTTGAATGGAAGGAAAAAAAATACTGCAATTTGACTTTGTACTTCAGAATTGTTCACTATGATTATTACTCTATCAAACAACAATTCAATATGATATTCCAAACTTCCATTTCTTCTTGGGAGGATTTAAACAAACAAAATAAGACAAATGAGCAGTTTCCATATAGGTTGTCATCGTTTAGCAACTGTTCAAAGTTACAATAGACCTTCTCAAAAGCTAGTCATGACCTGGTTCTGTGTGGTGTTCCAATGTTTACACACACACACACACAATCCCTCAGAGAGGAAGGGAGGGAGGGAGGGAGGGAGAGAGAGAGAGAGAGAGAGTGAGTGAAAGAGAGAGAGAGAGTGTCAGTCAGTCAGTCAATCACATGACTGGGCACTTGGCAGCTGGCTCACCTTTATGGCCAGCTGTTGTAGTATTTTGTGGTTGTATGATTGTGATTTACAACATTTTTGCCAGTCTCCAGCAAAAATCGCCCTACCAGTTTGAAAGCATGCAAATGGGAGTAGATTAATAGGTACCACTTCAGTAGGAAGGTAGCAGTGTTCTGTGCACCTCAGTGTATAGTCATGCTGGCCACATGAACAGGGAAATGTCTTTAGACATATTCTGGGCTTGTTAAACGATTTGCTCATTGTGTGTGTGTGTTGGATTTCATTATACCTTCTGCAAGAGGGGTCACTACCAAAGCCCATTTTTGCATGCAACCTATGTGCAATACACATACAAAAAAAGGGGAGACAGCTGCCATCTTGAGGTTTTTTTACAGACACCCTCACGGACATTCCTGGTTATGGTTACTCTGTTTCTGTGAGTAATTAATTGCCATGTGAACAAACAAAATGTTTAAAAAGTTATGATAATGTATGTAGTTACTTACCAAGCACATGTAAATTATATTAAAGTAACCAAAAGATATTTACATGTCACAACTTTTGAGCACTCCTAATATTTGGAAATCGAAAACTGAAAAAGTTGACCCGCCCTAAAAGAGCAACAGGCAAACTTTCATTTGTAAGTAGACTTCAAAACAAGAGAGATTCAGTATCAGCTATGAGTGCTTAAGGCAAAAAGACTAATAATAACAACAAAATACACTTGTGTACTGCAACTGTCCCACTGCAGTTTCTCAATTCAAAGCTGTAATTAAAGAAAAAGACAAATAAAAGTTGACAACTAGAACACATCCAAAAGAAATATTCAGTCTAGGGAAAACTGAAAAAGTTGCTCTCTCTCTCTCTCTCTCTCTCTCTCTCTCTCTCTCTCTCTCTCTCTCTCTCTCTCTCTCTCTCTCTCTCTCTCTCTCTCTCTCTCTCTCTCTCTCTCTCTCTCTCTCCATATATATATATATATATATATATATATATATATATATATATATATATATATATATATATATATATATATATATATATATTTCCTTCTGGCATTTTCAATGTCAAATTGTGGGCTTGTTACATGAGTTGTTCATATTTTTGTGTGGGTGTGTTTGTGTGTGTGTGCATACACATACACTTTTGACTATACAAAGACCTCCAAAAGGAAGAAAATGTGTTAATGATTCAAATAGTTAAGAAAAAAAAATAGGCCTTGAAAAAGAAAGTAATTGTAACTCTTCGCACAACAGAATCAAAATGATATTACTGCCAGATGTGAGAAAGAAAGTAGAAAGATGAGTCCAGAGTTATTCATAACACTTTAAGTAAGTATGAAGTTGAGATTCATAAAAAGCCTGCCATTAGCAGAATAGCACTGAACTATTCATAACCTAAACATACATTTCCTAAATATTTTCTGAGTTTTCCAATCCATGTTGATATCCGTACTTGTAATCCTGGAATGTTAGTCATTGTTCATTCTGGTGGTAGTTGCGTGTTCTTTGGCCTTGTTTGCTAATACTATCCTTCCCAAAGTCACTAGGTTGGGAAGCAGCAAAAATACCCCCATCCCCCCTTCACCGAAGAAAATCATTTTCTATCATTCTTGGCAACACGTCATCTATTATTTTGCATACAGGGATCTACATTTGTCTAGTGGTTTACAAAAAGGTTTACAGGAAAATATATTTTCTGGGGAGTAGTAGCATTAGCAAAAAACAAACAAACAAAAAATACTCTTGACATAGCAGTTCTCTAGTTATGTAGGAGGTAACCTTTCATTCAAAAGTCTTTCAGAGAGGAAGTGAAGGAATAAAAGAATCTTAGCCTTAAAGATGACAGGGAGGGAGGGAGGGAGGAAGGGAGGGAGGGAGGGGGAGAAAGAGAGAGAGAGAGAGAGAGAGAGAGAGAGAGAGACTACCTTCTTAGGCTGCACAGGATCCCAGTAGCAGAAAAAATATCAGTAATGTGCATTTCAAGGGAAAAGGGGGGTGGGGAGTTGTAAGTAATATTACAAGGAAGGGCTAAAAAAAACCCATCAAACTGAAAATGGGGCAGATCTTATTGGAATGGGATAACTTGCCATGGGCATTTCACCACAGCCATCTTGCCATGGCTATCTTACCATGACCAACTCGCTGCAGCCATCTCACTATGGCCAATTCACCAATTCACTCTGGAGTACCATGGCTTCTAAATCTTAGAAAGAAATAATAAATAGAAATAAAAAAATAAAGTTCCATCCATCTGACATTGTCAATCTGACTGTCTGTCTGTTTATCTGTCCCACATGGTCCCTGGCAAGCCAGCCTATGGCAGACAAAAATATCTGGAAAGGCTCGAAGGCAAATAATGGGATTTTGTTTTATGACTAGATACATTAACTAAACCATCTTTAAATGTCAGGTCTACAGGTGATGCTAGATAATTCACATTTGAAACTCTAAATGAATTCATTTTTCTCACAGGTTGCTCAACTCAATTTGCATTGGCTGTCTTTTCAGAGGTTCCCCAAGCTCTGATAAATGGAGAAAAGGAACTGCATTTGGCACCCTTAGAAGCATTGGTAAAATATAGGCTGTGATCTAGCAAAAGGCATGTACTTTTTAAATCATGCCTTCAGTAGGGAAATGCAAATCATCTATTATTTAACAAATTAATTGTTGTTTGGATTGTGCCTTTGTTTTTTATCAACCTGGTTGAGCATTTCTTCCAAAGTATCAGATCTGAATTAATTCAAATTTGAATTAATTCAGCTGATCTACATGGAATTATATTGATGGTGGTGGTGGTGGTGATAGGGAGATTCTTTAGAACAAGACTTAATGTTGCTTTGAGGATTAAAGTTTTTCCAGGGAAGCAGAAACCTGTTTTCCTTGAATTATATTGCATTATATGGAAGAATATAGGAAATAGTACAAAATGAATCGGAATATTCTATTCAAAATAATTTCATTTATATAAAATTGGTCATAATTTCCTTGTAAATGTGTTAGGAAAAAAAACAACTAAGAAAAAAAAAAGAACATTTCAAAGAATTGGAGATGATTTCATTCATGGTACAAAATTTATCAGAAAGTTAATTTGTCTTTTCACAATAGTCCTTATCTGTGTTCTTTAAACTTAAAATTTAGTAAAAGAATGCCATGGTTCAAACAAGTTGATTGTGTTTTTGTTTTCCTTCACTCTAATTTTTTTTTTATTCACATACAATATTTCACATTTGTTCACATTGGTATTCTACTAAAAGTTGTGCAGTTGTTTCCTAATTTCTAGAAATATCATGAGTTCCACCCACATATATTATCTTTAAAATATCTTTACAAGTTATGTTCACATTTTGCCCATCAAGTACACAGTAATGCTTCTTTTAAACTATACAACAGATTTTGTTTAGATTCCTAAAAAATACAAAGTATGAATTTCTTTACCACTAAATTCTCACCACATATGGGAGAGTTTCTAATGTAGTAAATTCTTTCCAACAAAATATGCAGAGTGTAGGAATATGACTTGCTTTACTCTGTTTTCCCTACATTTTGCAAGTTGCTTGGTAGTATGCTTTGCTATATTGTTTTCAAATACTAATGGGTGGTTATGTACAGATGTAAGAGATGTAACCCTATATTTGAAATCATATTCCTGTCTCTGCAAAACATCATAAAACTCTCATTTCATGGAAGGAAACCACAGAAGGCAAAACGATGACTTTTCCCACTGCCTAGGAATGATTCAAGGTTGGTTGTTCACTATTCCTTGAACTGACAGAAAACTATGCCATTACTTCAGGCTCCTGATTTCCTTCCAAGCTAAAAGATGAGAAATTCAGGCAGATATTATGCACCTTCAGGCTATCCTTGGATAGTGCTGGAATAAGGAAGAAAGTATTTTTTTTATACTGGAACAGCTAAAAATGATATAAACCTTGCCTCTTGTGGGATGGGGCGATGAAATTAAAGCAATTGTTGTAGTTTTTTCTTGGTAAGATACAAATTGAAGATTCTGAAACCAGGTAGTGAAATCCATGTTTCTCCTCCAACAACACACAGCTGTCTCTGATATACAGAGCATTTGCTCTGATCTTCCCTTCCCTTCCCTTCCCTTCCCTTCGCTTCCTTTTCCCATATGATCCAGAAACATTCTGTGGAAAGAAATGAAAGTAGCAAGCAAAAGACTGAAAGCCACACTTTATATTACAACATTACTCATGTGTGTGATGCACTTATTCACGTACACATACACACAAACACTGAATAAGGTCGAAAGCCTCAATAGGCACCAAGAGAAATCCAAAGAAGACCACCAAAAAAAAAAAAGGGAAAAAAGAAACATATCTGTTTACCCCCAACTCTTCATCAACCCACAAAATCCCATCCTTTCCTATTTACTTTCCTATGTTTAGGTATTTTTGGAATTCATACTGGGGAATCAGTACAAAGCAGCAAATATGTGTTTGAGGTACTCCTAACATCTCTTTCTGCTTAGAAATCAGTTTCTAAAGAAGTTCTTCCTGTAGGATTGTTGCCCACAATAGGAATCCTTGTTTTTATATGTGGACAATGTTTAATCAAGAGCTTTCTGAATGTTGTTGCTGAAATTTAAGAATCATATTTTTTTCAGGCACTTGGAGGCCAAGCAACTATATAAACATATAAACAGTCTCCAAAGATAAAGTGAAGCTGGTGCTTACAAACCTGCTATCTCTTCCCAGCTCCACATGTTCAGTGTTAGGCACACACAATCTAGTTGCAATCATTGTGATTTCTATGGTTGGATTATGGTTTATCTTGGATGCTAGTTGTACATTGCATCATTTTAAAAAGAAAATCCTCCCTCAACTTGAGCTCCATTCTTGATGATCTCATGTACAAGTCAATGAGATCATTTTGGCAGCAATATTAAAGTGGTTTGCAATTGACTTCTTTACTTATCCAGACTGGCCTATAGTTCAGCGATGTACAATATTAATCACATTTGGTCCTCCTTAGCTTTTTCCAGATTGGCCATGTCAGATGGCTACTGCCACCTGCTGTCTAACGTACACCTAAAAAGATTTGTTCTGTAATACCCATTTGCTCATAAAGTCATGCCTATTCTCCTTGTTTGGTTTTGTTACAATTTTCTCTTTAGCAAGAAGGCTATATATGAAAAGTAGAATAAAAACGACAGCATTAAGACTACAATCCTGTACTCTCTTATCTGGAAATAACCACTCTAAAATCAATCAAAGACTTACTTCTGAATATAAATGTATAGGAATGTATTAGAAGTATTTATATCTATGTCTCTTTAAGCTTTTTTCTCCTCATCCTAAAATATTCTAGGCTTCTATAGCAGGGGTGTCAAACCCGATTTCATTGCGGGCCACATCAGGGTTGTGTTTGACCTGGGGGGGGGGCATGGCCAGCTCAATGTCACTCATGTCGGGGGTCCTTGTGGCAGCCCAAGCAATCTGCCAGCAAAAACAGACTCCCAAACTCCCTTTTCACTGGCAGAGGTATCGTGGGCCAGTCCTTCACTGTTTCCAGGGCAGCCCCATGGGCCAGATCTAAGCACCTCACGGGCCGTATCCAACCCCTGGGCCTTGAGTTTGAAACCCCAGTTCTATAGGATCAATTGGACCATTTTCCTCAGCTTTGTTTTTTTATATATAGTTTATTTCCCACTGACACAGTCAGCATTTTGTTCCTCTTAGAAGTCAATGTGTATTCAGAAGTCTACTGAAATTTTCTTTTTTCATCTTCTTATAGCCTTGATTCATTCATGTGCTCATAGACATAGAGTTTTAAGTTCCTTGTAGAATGTAGTACCGTGGGCAATAAATATTTCATTGCTGTGCTGTATAATGTAGGGGAAGAGGAAGGGAGATTTTTACTTCATTGCATGTGTTCTCCAAACCTTAATATTCATTTCCTATTTAATATTATGCATGAGGGACTCAAGGACTTCAGTACTGTCTTTTGCCCAAGAGAAAATATTCACTGAAGAACATGCAATGTCCAAACCTTGGACATGAAATGTTTAGGGAAGCTTTGTTTGCTGTTTGTTTGTTCATCCTGGGATTATTATGAACTCTGGAAAATAGAGTCCTTGCTTTAGGACTGTCTGGCTAGTTTCAGGAGAAATTTCAAGAACTGAGCCATTTGTTTATGGAGGAATCAGGCCACCAACAGCATTCTGCCAACAAAGTCATCAGAAAAGAAAACAGCAGTAGAACTAACAGGACAATTATCATAATCCTCAGTGAATAAATTATCATCTTTGGCCACAGGGCCTATACATGTTTTTCCATCACATTTGAAGGGAATATGTTAATGCAAACAAAAATATGTTGTCGGTCAGTAGCATTTGCAGCAACACAACCAGAGCACAAAATGATATTGATGGGAATTTGAAGGGATGGGAGAAGAGCTTTATTTTTCTAAAATCTCCCCACAGAAATCTGCCCTACCTCAGCATTTACCAGGTCCTCTGCCTTATTGTCTAGTTAGAATGGAAATGATGAGGATTTTATTCTCATTCACTTGATGGCAGAGATGACAATGTCAACTGACGCCAGTATTCATAAGCCTAAAAATGCTGCCCTAGGGTAAGCAACAGTGAGACCAATCAAACTCAGAATTTAATATTTCCTGCTTCTGAGAGAATGAAAAGAGAAAGAAAGAGAGTTAAAATTAGAATGCTGCCACATACAACAAGAAAATAAAACCAGGACAGAAAGCATATATAGACTTGAGTAAATAGGGTTTAGAAAATGAAGGACAAATGGTTTGATTCTAAGTGACATTTTCCAATGTTAAGATGAAGATTTCTGGTTTTATTATACAGACAGACAATGTAATATAACACACACACCAGCAATTGCTGCTATGCCTCACAGACATATCTGCTCCCAAATCATTCAACAAGTGAGCTCTGTTTTTAGCCTTTTCATTCTAATTGTTTCGCACACAGACTAGCCAATTTTTCTTCCTGCCATCGCTTGCATTAATCTTGGCTCTTTTCTTCAGATTTCCAGCAGTATTTTCAGAGTGCTTCTGAGAAGTCACATTTGTTCTCTCCCCCCCCACCACCACCATCTCAAGAATTATTTTTACTGTTTATAGCATCTTGCTTGCAAAGTGTATATTGGAAAGATTTACATTACCTTTAAATTGGGGTGAGCTTTGATTTGCTTCCTGCTGGCAGACAGAATTGAAAAAGAAGAGTCTACCTTTGATTTTAGTACAGTTCCACATTTTCTTAAAAACCAATACCAGATTAATTATTGATTGCTAAAAAAAAACCTTCAGCCCATCTCATAGCAGTTCAATCTCATCAGATTATGTGCTGCCTGTCCATCTGTCTGTCCAGCCTTCCACTCATCCATCTGTCCATCCATCCTTTATTTGGTCTGATCAAAACACCTTCTTCCATGTTGACTAAAACTGAGAGGAAATCAGATGAGACATGTGCCACCTGTATCAGTGATGGGTTGCTACTGGTTCACCTCGGATCCGGCAAACTGGTAGCGGCAGTGGTGGAGGCTCCACCCACCCACCCACCCGGATGTCTCTGCACATCTGTACAAGCTTCTGGGCATGTGCATAAGTGTTGTGTGCGTGCACAAGTACCCACACACGCCCACAAGCAAACCAGTAGCAGCCAAAATTGAAAACCATTACTGACCTGTATCCTTAGTGTACATCTGAGACAGGTCCATTCAGTGACAGTGTCTGGCACCTTCACTGGGTTTTTTTGCCCCCACAGTAACATGCCATCACGTTCTTTGAGCTTGATTGAGGATCACTTCTGATGACATGTTTGAATTTTGGGTATGATATTTATATGGACTGAAGGAATCTTTTTGCAAATTATATGGTGAAAATAAGTTTCAAAAAGGCTACAACAAATCTCTTTCCTCTAAGACACGTATAATAAAAAGAGCACTGGAAGAAGGGTCTATGACAATTCACCATGGCCAACTCACCACAGTCAACTTGCGATGGCCAACTTGCTTCAGGACAAGAGTTACACTAATATCAAAGAAATGGTGGAATAGGATCATTAAAGAAAGGATGCAAAAAGAGGGAAAGAATGAAATGTGAATGGCAAACATGTAAGTAAATTTTTATTTATTTAAAATAAATAAACCCTTTGCCAAGGCTGGGTATTCAATCCAAATAGCAAGATATTGCATCCTTTCACTGGATAATTCCCCTTTCATCATTCTATTCCCCCCCAAAAAACAATTGCCAGTCACTTTCCTTCCTGTGGATAAACTACCCCAGACATATATCCATGCATGTATGTGCAGTCTTTCTCTCTTTCTCTCATACACAAACACACAGACACACGCACACACACACACACACACACACACACACACACACACACACACACACACGTTGTTTGTGTATGTGAGATATATGCAACCTTGAGCCTGGTGAGACTTGAACTGCCAAATTACAGACAGACAGCAGTCAGCAAAAGTAGCTTGAAGCACTGCACTCTAACCACTGCACTACATGCATGCAGGTACAACAAGCTGTTTAAAAAAACAGTCTTAATGCTCTATTGCTTTCTAATGTTATTTGAAGCTTCTTTTACCATGAATGCTATGATCGCACAATGTTTATAACTCTTGTTTTCTTAACAGAAAATTTTGAATTTAACATTATTATTTCTCTGAGCTTCCTACTTTTTCACTCTGCTTTTTAACAAAGAACTCCAACACTACATACTTTCATTGTTTGTCCAGCCGCTCACAGTATAATTCCCCAATAGTTCAAATAATATATGTACAATTTGAAGCGAGCTAACAACCAGATGACTGGGAATTTTATTCCTGCTTAGACACAATCGGTGAGGTGATTTTGGGTCAGCCACTTCCTTCTAGCCCAAAGAAGAAGGTAATGACAAAACACTTCCAAATCACATTGTCAAAAACCAAAAATGTTTCAAGGTGCATGTGCGCACAAACACATAAATATGCATACCATTAACTTGTTTGAGGAAGCATTCCTGCCTCTGAGAAGTAGCCAATGAACCGCTGGGATTGGTCTGCAACAAGCTGCTATTAGAAATCAAGTGCTTGAGGCAACAAATCATGGAAAACTGCACTTTGGAAATAGAGAAGTAAAATGCATCCTGAGGTTGCCTAATTGTGGCTGGGTGTACCACCTGTTTCTGCACTTCTATTACCAGCCCATTCTCATGACACAACAATTGGGCAATGCTGATAAACTCTAAGTATCATAACTTGTCACAGGCATGCATAACATTTACCAATTTATTTACTTTTGCTCTTGAGAATTATTGATTGGAATATAATACTTAATAATATTCAACTTCAATATTAACATTTAGAATAGGGGCTTCATTGAGGGACACATCAGGGTTATGTTTGACCTCAAAGGGCTGGGGGGATATGGGGTATGGCCATGATGGGCATGGCATGGGACTTGTGTCTGGGGGGTGGGGGGCACCCGTGATGGCCAAGTGATAAAGCAGGACTTCTCTGAGACCCTCACTCACTCATTATAATCTCCCTCCCTCCCTCCCTCCCTCCCTCCCTCCCTCCCTCCCTCCCTCCTTCCTTCCTTCCTTCCTTCCTTCCTTCCCTTTCTTTTTCCTCCCCTCTTCATTCTAATTTCCTTCCCCTTTCCTTATTTATCCTTCCTTGCTCTCTTCCCATCTTTTCTTCTTTTTGTTTGTCTTTCCTCTGTGCCTTTCACTTTTCCTGTCTCTTCTTGCATGCTCAAATGTAAAAGGCGATACATTTCTCCTTTTGTTTTGTTTTTAGTTTGCCCTCTGCCAGCCAAAATGGAGCATGAAGGGCTGCGCATGTCCTCCATTGCACTCCGTGTTCAGCCTGAATGGCCTCCTGCAGCACTCTGTCAGCCAAAACGGGGCACAGTTGGCTGTACACAGCTCCCCCATACCCCATCTTCTCTAGCAGAGGCACCACAGGCCAGTCCTTTGCTATTTCCAGGCTGACCCTGCAGGCTAGATTTAAGCATCCTGCAAGCCAAATCCAGCCTGTGGGCCTCGAGTTTGACACCCCTGATTTAGAACATTCAATTTTGTCTACATCAAAACAAGTGCTTCATTCATCCAGATGTTGGATCCCCTCATATTTTCATTTTCATTGAAGATAGTAAAGTCATTGGAACTGTTTCAGAATGAATCAATAACATGTAGGAAAGGGTAATTCTTCCAGTACAGGTAGTCCTCGAATTACAACAGCTCATTTAGTGTCCATTCGAAGTTGCAATGGCACTGAAAAAAGTGACTTATGAGCGTTTCTCACACTTATGACTATTGCAACATCTCCATGGTCACGTGACCAAAATTCAGACGCTTGGCAACTGACTCATATTCAAGACAGTTGCAGTGTCCTGGAGTCATGTGATCCCCATTTACAACCTTCTGACAAGCAGTCAAAAGTTAAGATCCACTTAACAACCGTGTTAGTAATGTAAGAACTGCAGTAATTCATTTAACAAATGGGATGGGAGAAGTTGTAAAAGGGGACAAAACTCACTTAACAAATTTCTCACTTAGCAACATAAATTTTGGGCTCAAAAGTGGTCGTAAATTGAGAACTACCTGTATTTAACTTCTGTTGTAACTTTAACAACGCTACGCAGCTTTTGTCTCACTCCTTGCTTTAAAAAAAGAAAGAAAAAGCAAACTGAAACCCTCAAACTGAGAAAAAAAGAGACCCACAGACCTATATACGCACCAGCATCTGGTGTTCTAAAAATACTTTCCTGCTCATTATAAAACTGATGCTACATTCAAGGCATGGTGGAGTAATAATGAGTACTTTTTATTAAATGGTACTGGCTCTTTAAAACAGATTGGAGCAAGTAAAATAGAGTCAGAATTCATACCAAAGCCTTGGAAAGAAATGTCATGGCACATCAGTTCATACTTCTATTACATTACCCAGGGACACTCAGCTACTACATATTTGACGACTTGAAACTGAACATATGAATGTTCTTCAATTAAAAGTATGGTGCTGTTTCACATGAAAGTTCAAATAATGAGCCATCCTTGGATTCACACTTAACCCTCATTGATTCCTATAATACCAAATGAAGAAGAACTTTGAATTAATCTTTGGATTGACTTTCCATAAATTTGGTTCGTATTCTCCAAATCCATAGCTGGAATTTATTTGATATTACCAGGGGTGAAATCCAGCACATTTTGACAGGTTCTGGAGAATCGGTAGCAGACATTTTGAGCAGTTCGGAGAACTGGCAAATACCACCTCTGGCTGGTCCCAGAGTGGGTTGGAATGGAGATTTTACAATATCCTTCCCCCAGAAGTGGGAAGGGAATAGGGATTTTGCAGTATCTTTCCCCTGGAGTGGGGTGGGGGTGGAGATTTGGCAGTATCCTTCCTCTACCATGCCTACCAAGCCACGCCCACAAAGCCACACCACGCCCACCACGCCACACCCACAGAACTGGTAGTAAAAGAATTTGAATTTCACCACTGGATATTACAAACACTTGACTTCAATTGGAGTATTAAACTACTAGGTAATTTTTCTCTGAAATTTATTGTTGAAAGTCTCCTAGGATAAATAACACATTGTATGATAGCATGGCCATTTGAGATGAGCTTACATAACACACTAGACTAAAAGAGCTTGGCAAAGTAAAATGTGACCTGGTGTGTTCAGAAAACAAAGAGTGGTCTCTAGAAATTGGGATCACATCTTCCTGAGGGAAAGCTTTATATATTCTTTTTCCCCCTGATATTTGAGATGTATACACACAATTACTCTCACAATAGTTGGGATCTGTTGCATAGACATTATAAAGAGTTGACACCAAACAAATATGATTCCTATGCTGGCTGAGTGACTGATAATTCTGTGTATGGCCTTAGTTGAAGAGAAATGAATAAAATGTCTGCTTTCTTTATTTTATTTTTTATTAGATTTAGAAGGCCACCCAACTCCAATGACTCCAGACAATTAAAAAGGAGAAATAATAATAAAAAGAGAAAATGGCACATTTGTCCAGACAAAATGTCCCAGCCAAAGTTCCCATCAAATTATCATTTTTAATGTAAGAAAAGGAAAATATTGTAAAATGGAGAATTATATTGTTTTTTAATTAATTCACTTAAAATTTAACAACATGCTACCATAATTACTTTTAGGCTTAAGCAAAAAGTATCTGTCCTGGTCTTGCATACTTTTTTGACATGTCATTGACCCAAAAGGCCAGCAGTTTAAAAACAAATACTGTGAATTAAGGAGAAACATCTTCAAATTCTTGAAGAATTATTGCAAACAAAATGAAGGAAACTTGTTTCCTGTTGTTCCAAAGTAAAAACTATTGATGGACATAGCAAAATAGGTTTGAATGTTAGAAGGAACTTGCTAGTGATATAGGTATTCATCAGAGGAACATAATGTCACTGGATGGCCAGTAAACCTCTTCTTGAGGTACACAAAGGAAAACTTGATGGACATTCATTATGTTTGCAAGATTCTTGTCCAGGGTAAGATGTAAGGCACAAACATACAGGGGTGGGCTCCAAAAATTCTAGCAAGGGGTTCTCTGCCCGGTTGTTGGGTGGGCGTGGCCATGATGGGGGTGGCTTAGTCGGCCTCCTGCACTATGGCGGGAGGCATTTTTGCTCTCCCTGGGCTCAAGAGGCTTTCCTTGAGCCTCCAGAAGGGCAAAAACGACCTCCCCAGGCTCTGGAGGCTCTCTGGAGGCCTTCCCAAACTTCTGGTAGGTCCGTTTTCACCCTTCCCGAGCCTCTGCCCATGCCCTGCACTTATCTGCATCCAAAACAGGCCACGTGGGACTCCTGGGAGGAGCAGAGCAAGGTGGGTAGAGCCAGCCAGAAGTAGGATTTGGGGGTTCTCCGAACTGCACAGAATCTTAGCTAGAGTTTCTCCTAAACCCCTGTGAACCCCCAGCAGCCCACCCCTGCAAATACCTCTAAAGAACTTCCAGGAGGCCATCTTTTTCCATCACCCAATATGATTCAGATGTGAAATGCACTAAGGTGGATTGGTGGATTTATTCCCTCTACAATTAGACCAAGTGGAGCTCCTAGAGATGAAGATGGTAGGAAAGCTTCCCCAATTCCTTCATCCAGAAAAAAGCTAGCAATACAAAAAGCTAGCTGAAAAATGCACTAAACAAATATATCCAGGCTGCTTGTTTTAGCTTAGGAGTTTTTAAAATTTATTTATTTATGTGGCTTGTCTTTTCCTTCTTTACTGAAGATCTAGTTTCCAAGCCAGCTAAGGCCTCTTTCACGTTGTCAGGAGATGAGCTGGCGTGCAAAACACTAGATTGCTTAGTACATTTTTTTTCCTTCCTTCCTTCCTTCCTTCCTTCCTTCCTTCCTTCCTTCCTTCCTTCCTTGGACTTGTCAGTTTTGGAAGGAGCAACTATCTTGAGGCAGAAATTCCCAGTTCAACAAAACAGCAAGGACATTGCAAAATTTCACACTGACAGAAGTCAAATGATGATGTTATTTAATCACCAAGGGACTCATTCTGCACTGTGCACCAACACCAAGTCTACTAATTATGTAAGAATTTGTCTATTTTTGAAATGCTAACTTTATTTAAACCCCACCAGTGCAGTCGTGCATGAACTTTCTCTAATAGGTTAATAAAGCTCTTAAATTGGGGGAAAGTGTTTTGGGGAGGATATGATCATGGGTAGATAATGTTTCTGAAAGCACCTCTTCCAGTAACCTGGGTAATATGATCATAGCCATTAGAAAAGCAAACTCCTCCTTCTTCAGGTGATGAAGTGGAGGAAGATCCTGCAAACAGCACAGCCTTCAACGCATGCATAAATAGGCAGGACATATAATGATCTGATTCCTATCAGAAGCATGATCAGAAATGCTAGTTTAGATCAAGGGCCTGTTCCCAGTGTGTACAAGGAATGCCAACTGAGTACGTCTGTCTTTGTCTCAGTTTTCAAATCAAACCTCATTTGTATCTGTATTGCTATTTGAATCCATTTCCTGTCCTAATTAATAGCTGGCTAAGTGGAAGTCCCCAAAATGCCTGCCTTTGTTTCAGCCCAGGCATTTCTAAACTTTTCTTTCAAGGCACCATGGGGACAGAACACCAGCCAAAGGCAGCAAAGAGCCAGTTGAATAGGTCTTGCTTTCAGATCCAGCCAGAGAATTTAAAGAGACAGGTTGAAAAAGAATTGCAACCTTGTTGGCTATTACCGTGAGTGTTAAACATAAGGAGGCTGTTTTCATAGTTCTGAAGACACTGGTAGCACTTTGAATTTTCTCTGTTATGAATGTGCCTTCCAGAGCAGATGGCAATAACTTAGGAAAATGAGTTTTCCCTATTTTCTTTAGAAGAACCCCTAGTCTCAGATTTGGGTGTCTTGATCAACAAAAGTACTGCAGTGACATCATTCCTATTCATAGTCAGATCAAATACGATTCTGGAACCATTCAGTAGTGTTTCCACTGACATAACTCTTTCTTTCTTTCTTTCTTTCTTTCTTTCTTTCTTTCTTTCTTTCTTTCTTTCTTTCTTTCTTTCTTTCTTTCTTTTTCTTTCTTTCTTTTTCTTTCTTTCTTTCTTTTTCTTACTTTCTCTTTCTCTCACTTTCTCTCTTGCTTTCTCTTTTTCTCTCTTTTCCTCTTTTTCTCTTTTTTCTCTTTTTTCTCTTTTTCTTTCTTTTTCTTTGTTTATTTTTTCCTTCCTTCCTTCCTTGCTATACCTGTTGCATGATTTTACTCTGCCTTCTGCTTTCTGTTCTTTGAACAGTCATTCCTATTCAGAGCAAGGAAAAATAGGAAAGATGGAAATCTCCAGATTTAAAAATATGTGACGTTATTCTTCAAATATGGAAGAAAAACAAAACAGGCCAGTTGTTTAAGGATCAATAACACAATCATGTCTCAATTCCGGTCTCCTACTTCCTACCAATGATCACAAATCGTTTCTGATACTTTTTGTATTTTTAAAAGGCTACATAAACCCTGCTTTTTAAATTGATCTGCACAGTGCCCTAAATTTTCATTCTGCACGTTGCTTGCCTTGCCTGGCAGAGCTGTAGATGTTGCTATGTTCTAATGGGAAAAGATGTCTAAAATATTACCATAACCCCTCAGTAGGACAGGCAAAGGCCTTTCTTAGCATTTGGATCTTCTACAAGAACCTTCAGCTGGGGGGTGGGGGTGGAGGGGAGAAGATAAAGTTTGCTATTGTTAGCTCACAAGTGGCTCAGACTTCCTGGCAACTGAAATGAATTACTCACCTCCTTTATGCAGGGCTTCAGAAACAGTTCACTGTTTTGTAACAAAAAAGGCATTCAGGCAAGGGAAGATGGCCTCACTGGGCTCTGAAAAGCTAGCTTTAAGACAGTGAATGGACACTGGAGCCTCCCAGCTGAATGACCACTGTGGGAAAAAAGGGAATTATGTCAGCCCAGATTCATTTCCATCTATTTGTCCCACTTTTCATTACATTTGTTCTCTCTCTCTCTCTCTCTCCCTCCCTCTCTCTCTCTCTCTCTTCTCCCTTTCTCTATACTCCTTTCCTGTCCTTTTAAGCAATGTTACAAAAGTTTAGATCCACTCAAATCAGCTCCAATGGCTCATTTTCACATTATTGCCATGGTAACATACACTTTTCTTTTCTTAAGAAAAAAAGCCAAAGAATAAGAAAAGCGCTTTTTTTTTAAGGCAAAAGTGAATTTGGCACAGTGAGTTGTTGCCAAGCAGAATGAAGAACATCGGGAATGAACCGGCAATCTTTGTGTCTGTACTGATATGGAGGGAAAAGATATAGGAAAGGAAAGGAGTCTTTATTTCTTTCCTGCCAAGAAATCAGAACAACTCATTTTCAGAAACAAGTGGACAATGCTTTGGGGGGAAAATGATCAATTAAAGTTTAACGGGGGAAAGATTTTGAATGCTACTCTGTGTAAAGAGAGGAAAGGAAAGGAAAAAGAATGAGTTATTCCACCCACTATACCAGAAAAACACACAATTTATAAAATAGGAACCCAAGAAGTTAAAAGCATGGACAATCCCCATTCAAATACAGTAAGTTATCTGATTCATTGATTGGTGTATGGTACCTACTTCCCAACTTTCACCATATTCTTAGGTCATCTATATTGTATTAAGAAGTTTCAGGATACCACTGACTGGACATTGCCCATGAGGAACTGAAAGAAGCATTCATTACAATGTTTTTTTTTTACTTTGGGTAAATGATACAATAGGCCTTTCAAACATGCCTGCCAGTCTTCTCTCCCCACCCCACCCTCACTCCCCTTGCTAAGAATAACCCTAATGTTTTCTTCCTGCCTTTCATGAAATGTTTGCTGTTCACCCTGGTAAACATTAGCAGCTCATGCCAAGGCAATCCCATGGCAGCATGGTGACATGGCAATTTTATGCAAACTTCTCTTCAGTTGATTTCAGAGTTATGAAGAAACATATGCTGAATAAACATATTGGCCCATGGGGCAATCTGATGCAGGTAGAGGGCCTTGGACAAAGACCACATGCTGGTATTCTGTTCCCTGAACTGGTGGACCCTATATGTGGCATGATTATAGAAAATTTTAGCATACATCTATCTGCAGTATATATGATTTTAAGTCTCTTATTGGGGAACCTGTTCTATAAATAAACTGCTTTTTCAAGTTACTTATCTCTTTTTAGTGAAATGAAGGAACCATTTTGTCTCTCAAGTCTTAAACAAGGATGGAAAATCCCCCAAGCTTGTTTCAGATCCATGATTCTCATCTTTAAATTTACATTTTCAACTAGCCTACTACTATGTTAATTCTTGTCAGTATTGTTGTTTCCCTTTATGATAAAAAAAAAGGGGAAAAAGAGCAAAGGTACTCTTCAGATCGGGCTTCAGCTCTCAGCTGTTTTAGGAAGAGTATTTCTAAATTTTGAAAACTAGGCAGTGGAAGAGGACAGAGGTGGGAGACATATTTAGATTGAACAGCCAAGAAGCAGATACAGACAGAGATAAAGACCCAAGAGAGGAATATGGAAGGCAAGTCAAAAAAAGCATAGCAATTAAAGTATTGAAGTGGGCAAGAGATGATGGATAGATTATTTCTCTTTTTTTATTGTTGTTCTGATTTGCTTTTCTTTCTTTCTCTCTTTCTCTCTCTTCTTTTTTTAGGTAGGTGACATGACTAGAAGTTAGGTAGGATAGAAAAAAATGTTTTTCAAGAAAGGGTGATATGATTAAAGTTAGAATAGAAGAGATAGAGATAAGATAATAGAAGAGATAGAAATAAGATAAATAAGGGGGGATATTAGTGTATGCACTTCTATATAATAAAATAAAAGCAATAACAAGAGAAAATATGAGATAATTGAATAGTGGTAGACTGTAACTTAATATAAATGTGTTTTATTATTAGAAATATATAAATTGATTGAATGTAATAACTATGATTAATTTTACTAGTTTTATTTGTATTAGAATGCCTGATACCCAGATGCCACACGGTTCACACACTGATATGTTTGTAAAAAAATTAAAAACTTTTTTAAAAAAGAAAGGAAGAGTATTCACACCTCCGAATTTTGGTGTTGTAGAAGACTCCTGAGGATATCATGGATAGCCAAGATAACAAACCAATGGATTATTGAACAAATCAATCCACTCATCCAAGGAACCAATGATCAGGCTCAGTGTATCCTACTTCAGACACATTTCCAGCTCTCTGGAAAAGGCTCTATTGCAAGGAAGGAAAGGGAAGGGATATGCAGCAAGGTTGATTGATTTTGTTTTATTTAATTAATTAAATTTATATGCCACCAGTCTCATTATTGAGCAAGTTACAATGCCAATGAGGGCACCATTGGTAGACTTGGAAGAACAAATTAGGGAGAAATCTCTCTACAATTAGTCCTTGCTTAACAACCACTTCAAGTTGTGACCTATCCAGCTCTCCCTCAGTTACACAATAGGGATCCAAATGCTTGACAGCCAGCCCAGATCTATGAGCTGTGCAGCAACCGTGTGTCACACAATTGTGATTTCCAACCTTTCCTGCTGACTTCCCACAAGCAGTCAGTTGGGGAAGGAAGCCGACAAGAAATTGGAAGACATGTTCATGTGAAGTCCTCACTTAACAATCCATGGCAATTCATTTAACAATGGCACCTGGGGACTGCTGGGATTGCTGTTGCTAAGTAATGCAGTCATGTGATATTACACTTTATGACCAACTGCTTATCAACAGAAATTCCAGGCCCAATTACTGTCATTAAGCAAGGGCTACCTACATGTAGTTGCTAGCTGAAAATGACTTGATGACAAGTAAACAATCATATGCACCCATTCACAAATCCCTCCAGAACTTTTATTCATATTTCTGGATGGTGTGGATAAACCTAGTTGTCAATTACTTGCTAGGGAGTCAAAATTCATCTACCAACCCATAATGGACCAGTATGTTGGATTATGGTTTATAATCTTCAATCTTGCAGCAGACTGATTTAGGCTAGATAATACATACACCATAAGTTCATATCAAACCTTCAAAGAGGCCATTTTAATCCAGACTTTAATGTGAATCATTTAAACCATGTTTGTAAGCCACCTAATAACTGATGGGATAGCAATAAATAAATGTATTGCCTCAACACTGGCTTTAAAAGGATCAATTTCCATTTTAGGGCATTAAAGATTCAAAAGTACCCTACGTCTCAAAGATAATTTTTTATTTATTTGGGTAAAATTAAGCCAAATAGCTTCCATTTGGTGAGATCCCAGTACACTGGTATATAAAACCTGAAGCGATAAAATATAGCCTAATTATCGCTGCCTATTAAGTTGCCTTGTAATTTAATCAAACCAAGTACAAAGCACCAGGGAATGTGGTCTTAAAAGAAAAAGAAGGAAAGGAGAATGGGGATAATCACATGGCCAGGTCTTTAAATGTCAGCACTCTTATTTTAGGTGATAATGTCAGCACTGAGGGAAAGGTTGACAGCATTAACCTTGATAGCATTATGGAAAAGCTTGCTAAGGAATTTACAGAAGGCCTGATTTGCTTGGCCAAGAATTAGGCAGCCTAATTTCAATCTTGCTATTCTCTCAAAGATGTAGATCAGAGGTCTTCAAACTTGGCAGCTTTAAGACTTGTGGACTTCAACTCCCAGAATTCTCCAGCCAGCAATGCTGGAGAATTCTGTGTAATTTCCTCTTTCCTTAGGTGGCCTTCTATATTCCTAATTCTGCAACATGGGAAGATACTATCTAGAATGACCCCTGCATTCTGGAAAATGACATTTGTTTAAGTAGCCAAAAACATTTGGCATGAAAATACCAAAAGCTTGTTATTTTTATTCTATTCCCTCCCTCCCATATACTTTTCTTGCCTTCGTATTTTCAGAATGTCAGCCCTTCTTTATATTCATAAACATGGTCCCAAGGTCCACAATTCTCATAAGCCTTGGATCCCCCAGAGACCTCAAAATGTTCTCAGCAAATGGCCATTTTGAATTTGACAGAAAGGAACAATTGTAAAAGACGTAATTGGAGAGAAAATCAACACATTAATTATGCATAATTTAAACCCTTGAAATAAAATGTAATTAAAATTGATGTAATTAAATGAATTTAAATGAAATGTTATTTTTATCCTAGTGTGCCACAAATGCTGAGAACAGCCTCTGGTCCAAGCAAAGTTTGCCCTACAGAAGATTCTTGTTTCGCTTTTAAAAACAAAAACAAAACAAAACAAAACAAAACACCTCTTTTGCTTTCGCTTACTTCTTTATTTCTTTCTTTCAACTGTTGCCATGTTCAAAAAGTTATTGCTGCTTGAATCGGAGGAGATCAAGGCCATGAGACAGCTGCTAGACAGCAGCATTTGGCAACTTAGCAATCATTTGACAGCCGTACAAAGGCAGTAGAAAAGAGAGCAAATGCAAAAGTCAAATACCATTTCTCCATTAGGACAGATCTGGAGGTTGGTTTTTTTTTTTTTTTTTGCAAAGCACATGGAACAGCTGAGAAACACCCTGGACCTAACTAGTAATTACTTTCAAGTTTCTGACCTTCTTACTACTGCAAAGGTCTAACTGAGCCTTAGTCACACAATCAACCATTCATTATGTTAGTCATGTTCAAACAGCTTCCAGAAAAGATGACAAAGCCCTGGGAAAGACATTTGTATTGTCCCCATGGCGTCCAGAGGATTTGCTCAGCTCTTTGTCATCATTCATAACTCTTGGTATCTTTTCTGACACTCCCCTGGCCCTTTCACTAAATATTTTAAAAATATTCCCAACAAGTATTTTGCTCCATCCATTCTAAAATAAATTTGTTTGAGCTTATTGTCATATACATATACACAAATACACATAACAGGTTATATATTGCAGATAACCACTATCACCAGAATATGTTTGTTAGTGTTAGTGTTAACGCTTGTTTCCATAACCTCTCTAGGATATAATTATTCTGTTAAATTGACATATTCAGGATCATCCAACTAACAATGGCTAAGAAATTTGTTATAATGAATGATTATTTTAAAATAAATAATTGTTTTGAATTTAGATTTTTATGGCATGGATTGCAACTCAGAACGTACAAACAAATAAAATGCACCAGTTGGAGTAAAGGCATGCTCTGAAAAAGAAGGTCCACAAAAAGGTTATACAACAATGTGTAAATTAGGAGAACAGTAGAAGTAATGCATTGTCAGACATTAAGAATCAAATGCCAAGCATATGTTTAATATCAAATATCAAGCACATATGTTCTGATAAAATGATTGTTGTGGGAGGGGGGAACGCGGAGTGTCCAGAATAGTTTTTGGATGCTAGAGAAATAATTTCCAGTTGGATAGCATCAGAGATATACACATTAGATAGAAAATTCAGCCTCTTTAGAATGCTTAACAAGGTTCATGATTGTTTCAGTTCAGAGTATATTAAAGGCATATATTAAACAGATGAAGTCTAACCTTCTCCTTTTTTTAATGTCTTAATTTCTCTGTATATATAAGTCTGGAAGTGATTTAGGAAAATTTGTGTCATGCATTCTGAATCGGTAGAATCACAAGAACTGTAATTTCTTTTCTGAATGTATAGATCAATTCAGTGCCTGAACATGTAGCCTACAACATTCAGTAGCCTACTGTACATGTAGCCTACTGAACATGTGGCCTACTGAATGTTGCAAAGTGAGGCTAGATTGCCATTATTTTTGGCATATATTCTTACTATACTCCTTGGTTCTAGCTGCTAGTACAAAATTGAGCAAATAAGTATTTCTGCTGCCATTCCTCCATTAACATGGCTAAAAAACCCAGAGTTGTCTTCATCTCATTCAAAGCTAATCAAAGTTTTACTATGGAGCCAAGATATTAAGAACCATAAGGAGAAAATGTGTAGGCCACTCAAAAAAAAAAAAAAAAAAAATCCAAGGAAAAACTAATAGGTTTCTACTAGTTTCTATTTTGAGGCTAGATCAACTTCCCTTTGTCTGAAAAATACTGAGAATCATGTATGTCAGGCCTATGTTTACCTAAGCACTTCTACAATATAAGACTATTTAGTCACTCTAGTGCATAGGTGTCAAACGCTCGGTATCATGTTGCCATCACGTGGCATTTCGCAATGTTTTTCTCCTTCGGGGAGCTAGAGTGGGTGTGGCCTGTGCGTGATGCATCTGGCCCGTAGACTACCAGTTTGACACCCCTGCTCTAATGCCTTTCAGATGTGTTGCAATATAGTTCTTATGGTCTTAGTTGGCTAAAGGTAATGGAATTGAAGCCTCATATATTTGATGGATAACAAGCAACTTTGAATTACAAATAATTACCAAGGATATACAGTATAATATCTGTAGGTATTAGACCCTCCTGGACACAATATTTCTTTGATGAGGATCCCTTGGCTCATAAGCCTAGGGGGTACTATAATTTAATACAGTAGGTATGTTTGCTACTTTGTATTTATTTTATAGAAACTGTTCCTAATTTGAAATGACTATGCATTGTAACTACCCAAGATTCCACCAATAATCATAATTTGAATGAGCAGCTATGGTTCTCTCTGGTATACCAGAGAAGAAAAAAGCCAGATACATTTCTTCCAGAATTAAACAAGGTGAACATTAACATATTGATTTGAAATCCATGAATTAGGATATGGGGCTACATCCCATGGTAATTCTGCATAAGACTGTCCAATTTTGTTCTTTTTTCTTTCTTTCTCCATCTTTCTTTTACGCCATGCAAAATGCAAATTGGTGACTGCATAACAGCTTTGTGGTTTGCTGTCATGATGAACAATAGTGGGAAAACATTTCATATATGAGTCTCCTTCACATGCAGTCAAAAGTTAGGCATACCAGGAATAACTTTACTACATGATCTCCTGTGTATGTTGATTTAGTGGCCTAGAGACTACAAGCCTATGCAAGCCAAAAGTGTCTTATTGAAAATGCATCTAATGAAAACTGGAAAAAAAAAGACTTGCTGTGGGTAAATATAAGTTGCCAAGGGAAATGTGGGAAATAAAGCTGGAATGACAAATGAAAGATGACCATGAATATGTGGGCAAGTTGAAATGTCAGTATTTGGGAAAGTGAAGGAAAGGAGAAAGCTTTTCTGTATTTAATCTCAGGTAAATGGGGGTCTTTTTAAACCCTGAAATGAATGTGTTTCTTCTTTTTCTTAAATTAAGATCTGTGCCCTTAGTTATTTTCTTGTAATATACTTCTATCCAAATTGATAATCAATATTGGGGTTCAGCTTTATTGCCCTAGAAAAATGCATCATTTTTTACTCCCATTTGGAAAAAAACATTGCAAAGAAGGTGAAAAAGAAACAATGTGGAGTATCAATTTAATACAGTGGCTTTTCTCCATCAAAACTTTATAGGCTTCATCAGCATTGCCCTGGTCTTTGTAAACTGCAGCGTACAGTATAATAGGAAAGTTTCAGTAAGCAATTTGCACTTCTCTTATAGAGAGGCTGCAAGTTATGGTGCTTGCAACAATGACATTTATATTTTTATAAGTATAAATGTTCCAAACAATCGCATTTATATCTGAAGAATTTATCCTTAAGCTCTTCAAGAGAGCTCGTAATGCATCCCGCTGTATTTTCCCTGACATTCCCTAGAAAATTAAAGCCAAGCCCAATAATCAAGATCTTTTTAAAGTGCCCATAAAACTTCACTTAGGCAGCCCTTCCCATTCACTTCATAGTTACAAGCTGGGAGACAGAGGCAGATGGTTGCAGAAAGACTTCCAGCAGTGTTGTGATGATTCACGTGTTTGTAAAAAACATAATGTAGATGTTTCCCCAGAAATCATGAAATTCTGGGAGGCTGAAGGTTATATTATCATGATTCAAATCATTAAGGAATCCTTGATCAAGGTTTACTTGAGGTTAGCAAAGTAATACTATTTTTCACTAATCACTCATATTAATTGCTAGCCAGTTTGGTGAAGGGAGCACATTAGAAGCTAGGAGATCATGAGTTCTGGTTCTGCCTTACACCAGAGGTGGTGAGTAATTCTGAGCCATTCACCGTCTCTTACCTGGGAAGGTAAGCTGAGTTTTTTTCTGAAATGATGACAGTCAAACTGCTTCTGAAAATGTTGCTAAGAAGCCTCAGGGACATTGTAGTCCCCAGAAGTCAGTGTTGACTCATGATTCTTCTTTACCTCTAGAAAATCTTTTCTGCTCAAGTTGACCCCAGGACCAACCATTTTTCACACAGTGATGATCTGCCAAAAAGCATTTAATAGAATTTTATTGGCCAAGTGTGATTGGACACACAGGGAATTTGTCTTGGTGTATATGCTCTCAGTGTACATAAAAGAAAAGATACATTCATTAAGAATCATAAGATATAACACATAATGATGGTCATAGGGTACAAATTAGCAATCAGGAAACAATATCAATAAAAATAGTAAGGATACAAGCAACAAAATTACAGTCATACAGTCATAAGTGAAGGAGATGAGTGGTGGGAATGATGAGAAGATTAATAGTAGTGCAGACTTAGTAAACAATTTGACAATATTGAGGGAATTATTTGTTTAGCAGAGTGATGGCGTTTGGGAAAAAACTGTTCTTGTGTCTAGTTGTTTTGATGTGCAGTGCTCTATAATGTCATTTTGAGGGTAGGAGTTGAAACAGTTTATGTCCAGGATGTGAGGGGTCTGTAAATATTTTCACAGCCCTCTTTTTGACTCGTGCAGTATACAGGTCCTCAATGGAAGGCAGTTGGTAGTAATTGTTTTTTCTGCAGTTCTAATTATCCTTTGAAGTCAGTGTCTGTCTTGTTGGGTTGCAGAACCAAACCAGACAGTTATAGATGGCAGACAGGCAGATGACAGACTCAATAATTCCTCTGTAGAACTGAATCAGCAGTTCCTTGGGCAGTTTGAGCTTTCTGAGGTGGCACAGAAAGAACATTCTTTGTTGTGCTTTTTTGAGGACATTTTTGATGCTAGCTGTCCATTTTAGATTTTGCGATATGGTAGAACCTAGAAATTTGAAGGTCCCTATTGTTGATACTGTGTTGTCTAATATTGTGAGAGTATGGAAGAGTTTCTCCTAAAATCTAACACCATTTCTATGGTGAATCACAGTTTGCAAGGTGTGTGTGTGTGTATTGCAGTAATTGCATGTTGAAAAATATGTCCCTATTTACACTCTCCGATGCAAACTGTAGAGTCTAGGTCACAGAGAGGCAGAGGATGTCATACCCATGTCTTTCCTTATAACCCACAAACACTCTCAAAATTTTATTTCATAGCAAGGTTGCCCTCATTCCCTGATCTGAATAGAACTTTATACCGGCAAACACTAGTGTTGGGATTTGATGTGGCAAGTTTCTTGTTGATGCTACAAAGTATTTATTTTATTGTAATTACAATGGATTATGAATGTAATGATTTGATTACAATTAACAATAAAATACCAAAATACAATTAAAAATTGGAAAAAATATGCCTATCCATAGATTTACTAAACATTGAGAGTGGAGTATTAATCCTGAAGCACTCTGTTTTATGACTCGGGAGTTTCCGACATAGCAAAAAGGCAGATCTGACAATGCACCATCTTTAAAGGGTCTTTCCTCCATATCTTAATAACCATTTAAGTGCCTATTAGCCAGGTTCTAAGAATAGCAATGTTCACAGATAGCCTCCCCACCACTCACCCAACATATTCAAACATATGAACCTTCAGTGTGCAAGATATGAAATTAGAGAAGAACAGCCTTGCAAGCCTTTATGTTCTGGTCTCCCTTCATGCATTTTAGAGGTGGGATCCAAAATTTGACACCACACCTATATTACCTGGCACCATATGAATAGGGATTCTGACTAACAAACTCCTATAGACTTTTTCTCAGAAGCTGCATAACTCTTCGTTTTGAAAGAGAGTTTATAATATCATGCAAGAGAAAACAATGGATTGTTTCAGCTTGCAGTTTAAATAGTTTAAAAGTACATGATTTCTTTTTTTTTTTTTTACTTTAATTCACATTCAAATGCCCAGTTAAAACACTTTAAAAACTTGGCCATAGAATTCACATTTATTCCCAAAGAACATGTAGCTCTGTCTTATTCATTTTTGTAATAATCTTCGAAGTAAAGGGTAATTATTCCCATTAGGCAGATAAGAAATGAAAACAGCAGGGAAAGCTCTTCTGAGATGAAAATAGCTCCAGAGTTGTAGAGAGGAAGAAATTATGAGGCCCCCAATAAGTACAGTATATCATTTGACTTATTAATTGGGGAAATGTAACATTCCTAGTCTTCTCCCTTCTTTCTCCCACATTGTTTATTCAGATTAAAAACCCCAGTTTGCAAGCTCAAGTGAGATGGAATAAACCTTTTAAGATGTAACCAATCAATGAAAGCAATCCTGGGAATTCCCTAAGAAGCTGAATTAATAAAGCACTAAACTGAGTGATGCATAACACTCAATTATGGGCAGGAACACTACCAGCGGTTCTATCCCCACAATCCTTCAGAAGCAATTTGAAAACCTGTAGATATTCTCACCTCTGTCAACTTCAGAATGCAGAATGCCATGGGTCAATTAATGTTTTGCCCTCTTTCATTTCAGTTAAACCTTAGGAAAATGCAAAGCATGCCTCCCAGGCATCCAGTCAGCTTCCTGTCCTCTGAGCTGTTGACTGTCTTGGTATGGCAAAAATCCCCTTAGCTTCATTTAAATGAAAGGGAAATAAAATGACTTGTCAGGTGCATCTGTGGGTGGTGTGGTGGGGCCAACATTTACAAGAGGTTTGATGATGTTTGGTGACCAAAGCTCTGCCTCTTTTGTACATACCTCAAAGGATGGAGTTTCAATTGTAATTTTATTCCAGCTATTGCACAACTTTTGCAAAAGACTTTCAGTCACCCTATATCCCATTTACATTTTCCATGTATGATATGAGGGGATTTGTCTGAAAGTGCAGAATTCTACTTGGAAAAATCATGAGGGATAAAGTTAGTTATAGACATCCTCGATGCCGCATTGCAGAAGGAACTAGGTCTATAAGCACTAATGGACTTAATAACAGGGAAGAAATGGGAGTGGAAGTAGAATTTGGAGGAACCTTGGGGGAGAATGACCATGTGATCCTAGCATTCACCTCAGGCAGGGAGAATTGAAAAATAGCATTCTAGAGTTCAAGAGAACTGACTTTAATAAGGTAAAGGAAAAGGTAGGAAGGATTCCTTAGATGGGAATCCTAAAAAGAAAAACAGTTTGGGGGGGCTATAAAATAAGATAATTAAGCCCCAATTCAAACAATATTTTTAAATGTAACTTTGTATTTTTTTTCATCATAATTTTGCATTCTTATGGTTATGCTTCCATCTCTTTTAATGTTGTAAGTCACCCAGAATTGCCTTGTAGCAAGATGGGTGGCAAATAAATTTAATCAATCAATCAATCAATCAATCAAATAAAAAATACCGGAGAGGGGAAAATGGAGCACAGCTATTGAGACCCATGTAATTGCATAGAATTCACTGAGAAACAAAAATGAAACATTTGAGAAATGGGAAAAGAATGATATAACAAAAATAGAATAGCAAAAGTAGCCCAAATCTGTAAGAATGGATCAGAAAAGCTAAGAGTAAGAATTCACCACTCATAAGAATGAGTGGTGAATGAGCCCTCTTTGGGTATGTATGGGCTTCCAGAACCCCTTTCATGATAACACTGAAACCAGATGGATTTGCTGTTAGTTGACAACCATGGTCCTTAATGGATCTCTGTTATACTGAGAGAGGTATTAAGTGGGGTCCTTCAGGGTTCTGCTCTGGGGTCAGCGTTCTTCGACATTTTATACATAATTTAGCTGAGGGAAGAAGGGATGCTGAGTAAATGACACAAAGTTTGTGGAGGGGAGGGTATTACTAACTCCGCAAATGGGAGGCTAAAGGTTCAAAAGGATTTTGATAAACTTTGAGCCTGCAGGGTGCTGCAGCTGCCAAAAAAGCCTATGCAATCTTGGGCTGCATCAACAAAGCATAACATCAAGATTACGAGAAGTGATTGTTTTGCTCTATGCTGCACTGATCAGATCACAGTATTTCGAATACTGCATCTATTTCTGACCACCACAATAAAAGAAGAATGCTGAGAAACTGGAAAGTGTACATAGAAGAGCAACAAACGAAGTGAGAGGCTTGGATGCTAAATCCTATGGACAATACTTAAAAGAACTTGGCATGTTTAAAGAAGGCTAAGGGGAGACATGACAGCATTTTTCTAATACATGAAGGGCAGAGGTGGGTTTCAGCAGGTTCTGGAGAACCGGTAGCAGAAATTTTGAGTAGTTCAGAGAACCGGTAGTATAAATTCTGACTGGCTCCACCCCCCATCTATTCTCTGCCTCCCAAGTCCCAGCTGATTGGGAGGAAATGGGGATTTTGAAGTATCCTTCCCCTGCCATGCTCACCAAAGCCACACCCACAGAACCAGTAGTAAAAAAAAATTGAATCCCACCATTGATGAAGGGCTGCTATTGGGAAGAAGGAGTGGATTTATGTTTCATAGTGCCTGAGGAGGGAATCTCCCCCTTTACAAGGACAAATTCAAACTCAAACTAAGGATGAATTTCTTGATCAGGAAAGCTATTGATCAGTGGAATAATTGGCCTCTCAGAGTAGTGAATGCTCCATTTCAAACAAATTTTGGACAGCTATTGGCTTGGTATGGTCTGAGGATTCCTGCCTTGTGCAGAGAGTTGGACGAGAAGGCCCTTCCAACTCTATGATTCTATGAATTCCCAAAGTCCTCCCAGCTTTAATGTCTCACTAAATGGCACTAAAAGGCCACTGTGATGTCTGAGGGGCAAAAAAGACAATAACAGAATGTTTTGAACCTCTATGAGGAAGGCAAGAAAAGAATTATGGTCAGTTTGAAACTCGGAGGGAGATGATAGGACAAGGCAAGGGAAGGAAGGCAAGGTTCTTGCAAAAAACCAACGTGCCCACAAGATCTGCAGAATCAAATCTGCAGAATCAAATCGCTTAAAGGAAAATATCAGCTTCACTTAAGTTTCCTGTGTACCAGAGCAGGGGAAAAAAATGATTTAACTCCTAAAAACCACTGACAATCTGAGATTGATCCGCTCTGGAGCTAATCCCAAAGTAGTGCAAAAGTTATGTGTAGCACGATAAGTGCAATGTATTCTGCAGAAGAAAGCAAACCTAGTTGCATAGTTGCTCACTAAACTCCTCCTTAAGACTGACTGCGGAAAAGGACACGAGGAATAAAACCTTTACTCTTTACAAACAGTTCTGCATCATAGCCATACACGTACTGCACGGTTGGCATTTTTGCAAGTTCCAGGGTTTTTATACCTATTTGCTCCAAAACTGACACTGTTGAAGTTGGACATTAATTGTTCTTTAATAAAAGACAATCATAAAACATGCAATTTAGTGCTTCATTTCTTCCAATTTTCAGACTAGAATCAAACTGTGCTAAACTAAAAGCTATAATCCTCTTGGTTCTGCCTGTAACAAGCACTATAGTCTGTGAAGGGTTACCAACCCATAACAAGTAAATTAATAAGCTTCAGTAATTATATCTGGGTCACTTTGTTTTAAACCATGAAATCAAAAGCTCTTTCCCTATTAGTGCAATAACGCAGGAACTACTATAACTGGTATTGGTGGTCCCTTGATAAGCCATCTGTGAGTATAATATACTGAAGCATTTTGTGGGAGGGAAGCTTTGGCTATACTAAAAGTATACAGACATTTGTTATTATCAATGATGGGCTGAAGGCATTTCAGGTTTTGTTGCTCCCCAGTTGTGTTATCAGTTTTTCCATTCCTCTCATGAACTCTGTCCACTCAAAATATTTTGGTTTATTGCCTCTTCTTCCAGGATGATTCAGTTTTACACTTCCTATCCTAAATAGCCTAGCTAGGAGACAGCATTCTAAATGACCTTGAATGATCTTGAAAAGCTAAGCAATCTATTTAAGATCTGCTTAAATAGTTGGTTGAGAAACCAACCAGGAAATACCAAGGCTAAAAGCTACACTTGGAAACCTGATGGGAAAAAAGAGATTCCAGAAAAAGAGAACGATAAACCACTTCCAAATAGTTGCCAATATCATGTGCATGTCGTTCTCAGAAACTGAACTTAACTCAGAAGAAGAGGATTTACTCAGTTATGGCCAATAGAACCTTGGTAGAAGTAGAACCTGGATGGAAAGATCAGGACAGCAGTAGTGAAGCCATAATGCTTTTGCCAGTGGTATGTGAGAAAAATAGTTGAAAATCACAGTACCAACAGAAGAAGCCACCAGGCCAAGCTTGTTAGCTACTGCACACCACACAGCTCTAGCTCTTTTGAAAAATTGTTCTTCATGCATGAGGAGAGATGGTAAATTATGAATTTCAAGGAAGGGGCATCTACTCACCTTCAGCTGAACATGCTCAGAGTTGGCAAAACCATTTAGGCCACTATGACAAACACCTCGCTTAGTTCAGCATTCTTGACAAATGGTTGAGAAATCCTTTCCTTCTGCTGATACTTTATGTTTCCTGCCAAGTGTTCTTGTATCCTTGGCTGCAAATTTTGCAGAAAGAAGGGGAAAATCCTTTGGATTAATTATCTGGAAGGAAAGTTCACCATCTACCATTTTAAAAATAAGAATTAAAAAATGTAAGTTGGAAATCATTTGAACACAAGAGAAGCTGAAAACTGGCAGCTTTGCCCATCCCTTCTCAGCAGTCTTTTTCTTAACTCTCTTACCTAGTACATAACTTCATGGACATAGCATGATCTTCAAACAGGTAGACTAGACTCCACATTACACAGGTTAACATAGGTGGGGGAAAAAAACCCTAGTAAATTCCATCCTGGCTTCTCCTTATAACATCTACTGTGAACATTGTTGTTCACATTAGAAATGTATGCATGTGTGTAATTGTTAATCTATATTTGTAACTATAACACATTCCCTTATGCCTTGACTGAAACTACTGAACCAATATTTTTTTATTACTTCATTGTCACAGAATGGGCTTTAAATTCGATCGGTCAAACACCACGTTTATTATAAAGATTATTTTTAGCCACTGTTTACCTGCTTACACTAGAGTGCAACTTTAAGAAACTTCTGTAGACCACTTTGAAAGCCTCTTGTGTTTAATAGGACTTCTAAATGAAGTCACAGACAACAAATTGCCATTACTACTCACACCTAGGCAAATCAAGCAATACCATGTTGCACTTGGCACAATGGGAAATGTAAAGATTTGTTTTGGAGACCAGCTATGTTGAGCTCCTTGGCCTTTTCAATCATTATTCAGGAACAGGCTTGCCCTATACTTTTCTCAAGGCCTTCTTACAAGGTCAGCTGGGCCTACTTATCCAGAAATCCCCAGGAAGGTTTTGAAGCAGTCACACCAAGCTTTCAAGCAGCTGTTGCAGAAGCATAATTTTGAGGCGAAACCCATGAGCAATGTGTCCTGTCAAATGAGCAGTAGAAACTTTCATCTTGGCTCTTAGTTCACAATCTATATAATACATAGTTGTATATTTATAAATGAATAATTAAAAGATGAACCTTTCCATTCAGAAGTTAAAGACAGCATACAAAATGCTACCTGTCCTGGGTTACCTTACAGCAGAAACCTTGTAAAATATGTTAGCCAAAGAGGGTGGATACAACCTGCTGATCACATTCCTAATCCAATGTCTTAACTACCACACTGCCCTTAAAATGTCTCAAATTCCTGTTATAACTAATTCAAATTTAAAAGTCTTGACTGAAGAATGGTAAGAGTAAGTGCTGTGTGCAATACTATAGTGAGTCACAAATTACAAGTGTCTGTCCCTGTCATCTGCAAATGCACCTTAAAAAGTAAGCAGTGCAAAATTTGGATATTTTAGTTTATTTCATTGAGACAACTTTTTGGGGGCCTGGAATTGTTACCTTCCTTTCCCCACCCCACCCCACCCTTACTGGCTTATCAGTTCAGAGAAACTGCAGTCTTGTCATCTGCACCTCTATAACTGTCTGGTTTGGTTCTGCAACCCAACAAGACAGACACAGACTTCAGAGGATAATTGGAACTGCGGAAAAAAAAATTACTACCAATCTGCCTTCCATTGAGGACCTGTATATTGCACAAGTATACAGTATACAAGTTATACAGGTAAACAAGTATACAAGTTATACAGGTAAAAAAAGGGCTATGAAAATATTTACAGACCCCATGCATCCTGGACATAAACTGTTTCAACTCCTACCCTCAAAACGATGCTATAGAGCACTGCGCACCAGAACAACTAGGCACAAGAAGAGTTTTTTTCTGAACGCCATCACTCTGCTAAATAACACTGTCAACACTGTCAAACTAGTTACTAAGTGTGCATTACTATTAATCTCCTCATTGTTCCTATCACCCATCTCTACCCACTTATGACTGTACGTCTGTAACCTTGTTGCTGGTATCCTTACTATTTATATTGACTGTTTCCTAATATGATTTGATTGCTTATTTGTTCCCTATGGCTATCGTTAAGTGTTGTATCTTATGATTCTTGACAAATGTATCTTTTCTTTTATGTACACTGAGAGGGTATGCACCAAGACAAATTCCTTGTGTGTCCAATCACACTTGGCCAATAAAGAATTCTAGTCTAGTCTAGTCTAGTCTAGTCTAGTCTAGTCTAGTCTAGTCTAAAAACTGAATTCAGTCCAGAAATAATATTCTTCAAATGGGCCAGTTGGAATAGGAAGAGGGAAGAGTTGGGAGGGGAGAAAATTGCTTAATTCTTTTGTGTCTCCATTTCTCTGTTTCAAAATTAAGTCTAATGCAAGAAAGGACGGCAATCAATTATTTAGCCGTTTCTCCTGGAGCTTGTCTTTTATGTAAGGCGCAAAAAAGTATCCACAGGACAAAGGGATACCTTGCAAAGTGTACCGAACCACTGGCTGAAATATCTTCTTGTAAAGTATTCTGGATTTTTTCCACTATAGAAAGATGCAAGGTCACCTTAATCTTGTTTGATCCTGGTGCACTTTGGGAAATATATTTTGATTTAAAAGGATATCAAGTTTAACTACAGGAGCCTTGTCTTTTAGCCTTTGAGAGCTATACAATCCAGGCTGTAATCAAACAGCTGTTCCTTGAAAAACGCTCTAAGATCAGTCACAATATCCCTTCTTCCTCCTGTGGCTTTTCCTATGGAACATTAGAAGGAGACATTATCACAGGATAATTCAGGCCGGGAGCCTTTTTAAAATATGTATTTGCATTGGGATGGGAAGCTCCTGTTTATAGCATTTATGCAAACTGTAGCTATGCTGCATAAGAGGAAACACTACAGTGTTGTGAAGTGAAATATTACTGCAGTTCTTAGTACATTACATATAGCTGGGGGATGGCAAGGGAAGACACTTTGAGTGCTTTAGAGATATATATAGAATTTCTACTGTGACACAATTTTAATAAAGGAAGCAAGTTAGAGTATATAGCCCAGATATAAATAAACGTAGTATCTGTTAAATTCTTCATTTAAACAGTGATATTCCTAATAAATACAATTCCTGTATTTCACAAGCATACATATCTTCTTGGCTGCTATTAGAAATCCTGATACCATAATTTAAGATGGTTAAAAGAGGTAAAAAAGGAAATCCCAAATATGTACCTGTTGCTTGAGAATGCTTCCTGGCAGTTACCACAAATACATTTATTCCAGAACTGTATTAATAAAGGAGAATATTTGTAGCTCAGGATTGAAATGAGGGGTCCTTGGTGCTCTCTGAGCTTGCTTGTTTTCGTGCAGGAGTTTCATTCCCCAAACTAGGTAACATCAGCAGGGTTACTAAGGGAGTGTTATTTGCTGTCAGTTTATATTCTGGTGTGTTGCCTATCAATGTTGGTGGGGGTGGTCTTAGAGATTCTTTGGTTGGGCTGTTTGCTGTCGGGCTGTTTGCCAAAGAAGCAAAGAGCAAACAGTCCAACCAAAGAATCTCTAAAACCACCCCCACCAACACTGACAGACAAGTCACCGGAATATAAACTGATAACAAAGGACTTTTCTTACTAACATTGATGATGTTACCTAGTTAGGGTAATGAAAGATCTCCAAAAAAACAACCAAGATCAGAGAGCATCAAGGTCCCCTCATTCTAGGTTCTTTCTAGGTTTCTACATTTCTAGGTTCTACCATATCGCAAGATCTAAAATGGACAGCTAACATCAAAAACGTCATCAAAAAAGGACAACAAAGAATGTTCTTTCTGTGCCACCTCAGAAAACTCAAACTGCCCAAGGAGCTGCTGATCCAGTTCTACAGAGGAATTATTGAGTCTGTCATCTGCCTGTCTGCCATCTATAACTGTCTGGTTTGGCTCTGCAACCCAAGACGGACACAGACTTCAGAGGATAATTAGAACTGCAGAAAAAACAATTACTACCAACCTGCCTTCCATTGAGGACCTGTACACTGCACGAGTCAAAAAGAGGGCTGTGAAAATATTTACAGACCCCTCACATCCTGGACATAAACTGTTTCAACTCCTACCCTCAAAATGACGCTGTAGAGCACACTGCACATCAAAACAATTAGACGCAAGAACAGTTTTTTTCCCAAACGCCATCACTCTGCTAAACAAATAATTCCCTCAACATTGTCAAATTGTTTACTAAGTCTGCGCTACTATTAATCTTCTCATCGTTCCCACCACTCATCTCCTTCACTTATGACTGTATGACTGTAATTTTGTTGCTTGTATCCTTACGATTTGTATTGATATTGTTTCCTGATTGCTAATTTGTACCCTATGACTATTATTAAGTGTTGTACCTTATGATTCTTCATGAATGTATCTTTTCTTTTATGTACACTGAGAGCATATGCACCAAGACAAATTCCTTGTTTGTCCAATAACACTTGGCCAATAAAAAATTCTATTCTATTCTATTCTCATTCCAGAACTGTGTCTTGACCCAGCTCTTTATGCATAAAACCAGTCTGATGATGTCATATTGTCACCGCTACCAGCTCGGGAAAACCAGGCCGAACTGGGAGGAACCCACTACTGCACCTTATTCTGGGCATTCGTCCTAACAAAGTAGCATGCATGCATGCATTGGGGCAATATTTCTCCATGTTAGGCTTTCAACAAATACCTTGACATAATGATCAAGCTGTTCTCTAAACTCAGAGAATAGTTTGCAAATTGGAGTAACCGGTTTTATAGCAAAACAACCCCTAGAGATTGAACACCAGCTGGAAAGTGATCAGAGGAACACACTCCTAAGGTGGGAGTGCGGCTCCAACAGATCCCAGGAACAACATCAGAACTCTCTGTCCAAGAAGAGTGTACTGTTAGGAAAAGCTAAGATCCTGCACAGGACCCTCAAACTCCCAGATCTCTAGTAGAGGACATGAGATTGAGGAAGACACATATCACCCAAACAATGATATGTATGTGTGTGTATGTATGTATAATGTATGTGTATGTATATGTGTATGTATATGTGTATGTATGTATATGTATATGTATATGTATATGTATATGTATATGTATATGTATACACACACACACCAGGGGTGGGTTCTACTTATCTTTACTACCAGTTCGCAATGGGGCTGCGTGCAAGCACAGAAGCTTCTATGCATTCGCAGAAGCATTTTGATGATGTCAGGGTCAATGGGCGGAACCTCCCACTGGTTTTACTACTGGTTCTATAGAACCAGTGCGAACCGGGGGCAACCCACCAACACACACACACACACACACACACAACTGACATATAAATGAATTGTTTTTCAAAAATATAGTATGGTACAATTTTTTTAAAAAAACCACTAAAACACAGTTTCCCTTGGATCAAGCTTGAGGACTAGAAATTTATAAAAAATAATCTGTGAAAATGTTTTGTTTTCTTTATCTAAATCCAAACTAATTTACAGCCTCAACAAAGGCCAGCTTCAGGAAAGTATTTTTCCTTGTCAATGGAAGGTAGAAAATTTATTCCCTCTGAGGCAGATAAAAACAATATATAATTCATTGCCATTCCAAATAGAAAAACATTCTCTTTTGCATTAATTAGAAGTCTGGGGGAAAAAAGCAAAGTATAAATGCATTTCTGACTGGAAATGTAATTTGAACATTCTCAACCACAGAGAGAATTTGAAATTAAGAAGCGCTCCTGAAGGGAGAAGAAAAAATATTCTTGGCTTTATTTTAATTTGAGAAATCAACAAGTATTTTTTTTAGAGTTCATGGAAACAATTTTTTCACTCTAATGTTAACAAAGTCTAAGATAGCTATGTGTGATTTATATTTACCCCATATATAAATGTGTTCTACTCCTGTGCAAAGAGAGCATTATTAGCTACCACAAATAATAACAACCATTCAAGAGAATGGCACATAAACAGTTATAATTAAATTCAGATATCTAATTCAGAAGCAATGCCCATTTTTCCTGATCCTCAAATGGAATTTATATTTTATTTCTGATGTGTCAGGATAGGTAAAATTCACAGGTAATAAAGTATAACAAAAAGCTGCTATTAAGGTACAATCAAGGTAACTTTCATTTATTTTACAAATGAATCTGCTGCTCACCACCAAATGGTTTTTGTCAGCTTACAAAAATACGAGTAGTCCTTGATTTATGACCATAATTGAGCCCAAAATTTCTGTTGCTAAGTGAAACATTTTTTAAGTGAATTTTGCTCCGTTTCATGACTTTTCTTGCCACAGTTGTTAAATAAATCACTACTGTTGTCAAGTTAGTAACATGGTTGTTAAGTGAATCTGGCTTTACCATTGATTTTGCTTGTCAGAAGGTCATAAAAGGGGATCACATGACCCCAGGACATTGCAACATCATAAAAATATGAGTCAGTTGCCAAGCATCTGAATTTTGATCATGTGATCATGGGGATGTTTCAACTGTTGTATGTGTGAAAAATGATCATGGTCACTTTTTTCAGTGCCGTTGTAGCTTTGAACAGTTACTAAGTGAACCGTTGTGAGTCAAGGATTACCTGTATAACCATTTTGATATAGGCAGAGTGTAAAATAGTCCTAAATCAGAGATGTCAAACTCAAGGCCCGGGGGCTGGATCCAGCACATGGGGTACTTAGATATGGTCTGAAGGGCCTACCTGGAAACAGCGAAGGACTGGCCCACGTTGCTTCTACGAGGGAAAATGGAGCTTGGGAGGGGTTGCGTGCGGCCCTCCCAAGCTCTGTTTTCACTGGAAGAGGGTTGCAGGAGGCTGTGACAGCTGAAAACGGGGCTCAGGAGGCAGTTTTCTCTGGCAGAGCACTTGGGCCACCACAGGCACCCCTGCCATGAGAGACATCGAGCTGGCTCTGCCTATCCACGGCCCCCCGAGGTCAAACACAACTCTGATGGGGCCTTCAATGAAATTGAGCATGATACCCCTGTCCTAATGTGAATTCAGTTCAGTAACTTTGTGGATTTCACTATGGCTCTCAAAGTTGGAACCCAAAGAGGAAGGAATATCTCTGGTCTCTAAAGAAGAATTTCTAGAACTCAATGTTATGGGATATGTTTTTGATGTGGAAAGTCATAGGTTTGATTAATGGTCACTGATAAACATTTACCAAGTATCAAAATTATTTAAGACCTTTGAGAACTGCTACTGCGCTGTCACTGGTAGGAAAAGTAATAAATACTGTCTTCAAATCAATAATGCTCGTGAACTGGGTTCTCCTTGCTGAGATAACTTCTTTAATGAACTAACAACAAAACTGTGGTAATACATGTATGGAACAGAACAGAGAACTGGCTCTGACATTTCTTATATAGTACTGTCAAAACATAAGTAACCAATCACGTAACTGCTCATATGTTCAACCAATCACGGGCTAGTACAATAGGGGGCGCTTCTCTGGATCATGCTCAGTATACAACACCCCTTTATCCCTGGAATGCGCATGCGTAATCCTTAAGGTATGCTGGGCGGCGTCGGAGTCGGGTCAATCTGCGAGGGCCCTCCGGTTGTGATCGCCCTGCTTCGTTGATGTCCGCTCCTGCTTCTCCTAGACCTGGACAACGCTCTACAGGTGCCGGTAAGTGCACTCCCTCCTTGGGACTGCTGGTTAGGGGTGCGGTTGAGGGTCTCCCTGAGTTTCTTTGGGCCGTGGCCACACCTTCGCTGTCTGAGCCCAGTGAGTGAGGATTTGCCTGTACCCCAGGCCTTACTTGGTTTGGGGGTTCTGGAGTATTGAGTCTGTCGTTTCTTGCCTGTCTTAGTGGTACATTTCTCTCTGGTTCCCTGTCTAAACCCAGCAAGTTGGTGTCTGGCACCCATCTCGTTCTTAACTGATCTAGGTGCCGTCTCCAGACTATTCCTTGCCCCATGTCTACTTATATGAGCAGGGTCCCGTAGTTGTGAGTATCTTTCCTGGCCACCAGAGAGGTTGGCCTGCATAGTTACGGGCATAGACCAGCTCACCTTCCCTAAACCCTCGGTGAGAACTAGAAGAAGCTAGTGGTTTTCGAGGGGCGTAAGAGGGGTGCAATCGGTCGAGCACCGTCCTCAGTCGGCGGCCCATAAGGAGCTCGGCTGGGCTACGGTTGGTCAGTGGGCAAGGGGTAGAGTGTTGGACTAGTAAATATTCCGCAACCCTTGCGGCCCACCCCCCAGGGCCCATGCGTCTCAGTGCTTCCTTAGCCAATCTTACGGCCCTCTCGGCCAAACCATTGCTGGCCGGATGGTAAGGGGCGATAAGACAGTGTCAGATTCCCAAACCAGCCAAGAATAATTCAAATGCAGAAGCCGTAAGTTGTGGCCCATTGTCCGACACGATTTCATCAGGCAAACTGTGGGTGGCAAATAACCTGCGTAGAGTCCTAATGACGGCATCTGTAGTGGGTGAATTCATGGGAATAACTTCAACCCATTTGGAGAATGTGTCAACTAGAATAAAGAACATTTGGCCCTGGACCGGTCCCGCAAAATCTATATGTAAGTGAGACCACGGTCCCCGTGGTTCCTCCCACTCCCGAGGCGTCTCTCGAGGGGGTAGAGGCCTAGACTCCTGACACTGGGAGCAGGTGGAGACCCACGTCGTTATGCATTCATCCAATTTTGGCCACCATAGGTATGCACGGGCCAGGGCCTTCATCCGGACTATGCCCGGATGACCCGCATGCAAGGTAGACAGGATAGAGTCCCTTAATGGGGAGGGGATCACAACCCGATGCCCCCACAACAAACACCCATCTTGCACTGGTAATTCTGATTTCCGGAGAGCATAAGGTTGCCAGTTTGGGCTGACCCCCTCATTTGGCCACCCTCGGAGGACCCAATTAATGACCGGGGAAAGTTCTGAGTCGCGGCTGGATGCCTTGGCAATGTCCGCGGCTGTCACCGGAAAAGAGGAATCCTCAATTAGAAGAACAGAGGAGGCAGGTGCTGGGTCATACAGGAAAGTTTTGAGAGGACAGCGGCTTAAAGCGTCAGCATGCGCTAAGTGTTTGCCAGGGACATAAATCAGGGAGTAGTGATAGGCAGACAGAAAGACAGACCATCGAGTCAGTCTGGGGGACAGGATTTGTGGAGTTTGGCGGTCTCCTGACAAAATGCCCAAAAGGGGTTTGTGGTCTGTCACTAAAGTAAAATGACGACCATAAATATAGTGGTGAAACTTCTTAACCCCTGAAACTAAAGCCAATGCCTCCTTGTCCAGCTGAGAGTAATTTCTCTCTGCTGGCACTAGGGTACGGGAGAAGAAAGCAATAGGAGCATCTTTGCCATAAGGGAGGGTATGACTTAAAACAGCACCAACACCGTATGGTGAGGCGTCACAAGCTAATACCAGAGGAAGGATCTCAGAATACTGTACAAGCACAGAGTTAGATACAAGCAAACGTTTGACAGCGGTGAACGCTGAAGAAGCCTTAGCGTCCCAGGTCCAAGTCGCTCCACGATCCAACAGCCGATGGAGGGGTTCTGCGATGGAAGCTTTATGCGGTAGAAAGACAGAATAGAAGTTAAGTAGGCCCAAGAAAGCCTGCAGTTCAGCCTTAGATGTTGGAGGCAGTGCATCTATTATAGCTTTGGTTTTGGCTTGGGTCGGATGAATTCCTCGGGCGTTGATCAGGAAACCGAGGAACTCTACTTCTGGAACAGCTATAAGGCACTTGTCCTTCTTAACGGTGAGGCCCACACGGCGGAATTCCGCTAGCACTCGGCGTAATCTGGTTAGCAGTTGGGGCACAGAGTTCGCTGAGACTAGAACGTCATCGAAGTATGGTGCGACGCCGGGAATGCTGTGGAGCAGCCGCTCCATTAAGCTTTGGAAGATTCCTGGGGCTACGGAAACCCCAAATTGTAGGCGGCGGCACCAGAAAGCCCCTCGATGCGTAACAATGGTCTGCGCTTCGGCCGTTAAGTCATCAACTGGCAGCTGTTGGTACGCTTGGGATAAGTCCAACTTAGCGAAAATGGATCCTTGCCCCAAAGAGTGCAAAAGGTGTTGGACGACCGGAACAGGATAGGCATGGTCCTGCAGGGCGTGATTGATTGTTGCGCGGTAGTCAGCGCAAATACGGATGGAGCCATTGGCTTTCATTGCGATTACTATGGGGGTCTCCCATCTAGCATAATCTACAGGCTCTAAAATGCCCTGCTGGATGAGCTTGTCCAGCTCTGCATCTACCCGTGGCTGTAGTACGAAAGGCACTCTGCGCGGTTTGAGGCGCCGTGGTGGTACCTTTGGGTCAAGACTGAAGGAAACAGGAGTTCCCATGTATTTTCCTAGTTTGTCAGTGAAAACTGTAGGGAATTCTTTAGTTAGCATATCTAATTCAACGGAATGGACGGCATGGATGCCTTGAATCGTAAGACCAAGAGCAGCGAACCAATTAAGGCCAAGGAGGCTTGGGAGAGGGCCATCTACTATCACTAAAGATAAACGTCCAGCAAAATCCCTAAATTTAACTCGGAATGTCCCGATCCCCACAACTGGTATGATGATAGTCTTTTAACAACAGGGAACAGCGGTCCAATTTGCGTTTGGATATGCTTGGCACCAGTCGCTTAATAGTGCTCCAAGACACAATGGAAGTAGCGGAGCCAGTATCCACCTCCATTTGACAGGGGCGCCCTTCAATTTGAACTGTCAAAGTTATTTTCTTGCCGTCTGAATCCCTGGGCGGAGTCACCAGGTTGACATCTGAAAACCCTCTCTGCGCATGCACACGCTCCCTTGATGGGCCTGACCGGCGCTGCTTGCTCGCCTCAGCTGGGAATCGCTGACCCAACTGCGGCTGTGCCGCCCGGCATACCCTAGCGATATGCCCCCGGCGGCCACAACGCCTGCATGTAGCCTCTTTAAACCTACAGGAGGCCCGTAAGTGGCCACCTCCACAGCTAAAACATTCAAGAGGTGAGCCGGACATGTTTCTCTGCCCCGTAGCCTTGTGTCTCGCTTCTCTAATACGGCAAACATCTAGCCCCTCCTACTCTGACTCTGACAGTGCCTCAGTCTGTATCTCATTTGTGCTGCTGTCCTCTTTCCCCACTTTTGGCGGGCTCTGGCCATGGGATAGCTCCGCAATAGATAAAGCGGCTAGCTCTGCTGCACACGCCTCATCCAGCGCCGCTTGGAATGTCAACTCCTGCTTAGCAATTAATCTTTGTTTCAAATTCTGGTCTCTCACACCACTAACAAGGCGGTCAAGTAAATAATCGTCCAAATTCATGAACTCACAATGCCGGGCAGCTTTACGTAATGCCGCGACATATTGATTGATTGACTCTCCCGGAGCCTGGTCGCGGTGATAGAAATGCTGCCGCTGAGCTATTCTGGAAGGTGCCGGCGCATAATGCCGTTTGAGCTTGCCCATAAAGTCCTCCCATGTCCCGGAATGAATTGATTGCGGAGCCATCAATGTCATGGCTGTTTCGAACATTTCTGTTCCGCAGAAACTCAAAAAATAAGCTCTTTTACGCTCTGGTGACAAATTAGTATAATCATTGGCTATTAGGAAACACTCGAATCGTGCCACATAGGCATCCCACGATTCTTTGTCTTGGTTAAAAGGAGGGAAATTGTGTGAGGCAGCCATGATAATACTGCTTTCACTAAGCCGTACCTTCAAATCACGTTTTTTTTTTTTACCTTCGTCGCCAGTAATAAATACTGTCTTCAAATCAATAACGCTCGTGAATTGGGTTCTCCTTGCTGAGGTAACTTCTTTAATGAACTAACAATGAAACTGTGGTAATACATGTATGGAACAAAACAGAGAACTGGCTCTGACATTTCTTATATAGTACTGTCAAAACATAAGTAACCAATCACGTAACTGCTCATATGTTCAACCAATCACGGGCTAGTACAATAGGGGGCGCTTCTCTGGATCATGCTCAGTATACAACAAAAAGGGAATAGATTTTTATGAATCCATATATATGAATCAGGGGTGGGTTTCATATTGTTTTCTACTGGTTCTGTGGGCGTGGCTTGGTGACATGGCTTGATTGGCATGGCTTGGTGGGCATGGCAGGGGAAGGATACTGTAAAATCTCCATTCCCACCCCACTCCAGGGGAAGGATACTGCAAAATCCCCATTTCCTACTGATCAGTTGGGATTCAGGAGGCAAAGAATAGATGGGGGTGGCGCCAGTTAGAATTTTTACTAGTGGTTCTCCGAACTACTCAAAATTTCCGCTACCGGTTCTCCGCTACCGGTTCTCCGGTCAGAACCTGCTGAAACCCACCTCTGATATAAATTGTAGGTCCATATGTTTATTTAAAGAGATTATAAAATAATGAAATAAACCAATTAATATCTCTGAAGTCTGGTTCTAGAAAGGCAGCATTGTAATTTACTGACAATGCATTTTTTACACGCCTGCTCAGATCAAGTTCCCTGGAGCTTCCTCCCTGTAAATATGCAATTGAGATTGCAATTTTAGAGTAGTTATGCAAGTCAAAAGTCTACTTTTGTCATTTCAAAACCCTTAATTATTGTTAATATTTCCCATTCTCCCAAAAGCTGGAAGACAAAAAGATCCATGCTTACAAAAAGATCCAACTCTCATGTAACTTGCTGATCTAAGATGTTATTCATTATTTAGTGATTATTAAAATAGGAATTTAAAAAAAAATAGTAACTCAGAATCCAAGCTGAAAGTCCTTGGAAGAAAGCTTCTCATATTTTGTGGATTTATAAATAAGCATTGCATTGATCAAGGTTGGATAATTAAATATATTGGAATGTAAATTAATGAGATACTTCTTTGGATGTATCATGCATGAATAAGATCACATTTCTTTAAGCAATAGATGGCAAACTAGTATTTGGCAAGTGTGAATTTTTTAAATAAATGCAACTAGAATATTGATATTAGCTTAGTTTTCCTTGAAAAATATATGCCTACATACCTACGTAATACATACATACAGCTAGACACTTTGCAAAATTCTTTAAAGGATACCAAAATCCAAAGAGAAAAGAGTAGATTTTTCTTTTTTCTTTCTTTTTTTTTTTTTTTGTTTCATGAACTTTGCAAGTTTTGATTCAAGCACTGAATGGATTCTCTCCAGTTAGAACTCATTTATGTTTCACCATGCTCAATAACCTCAGGAAGTGGAAATACTTCTTTTTTATGTATGTAATTTCCAGAACCAAGCAGTTCTGAGATTTTATTTCTTGGAAGATTGCACTGACCTTTGGTGAAAAGCAATAATTGATTAATAAGTAGGTTTCAGTTAAAACAATATATCTCAAAATGGAAAAATTGAAAATGTTCATGAAATTTTGCTTCTGCATCTGAGAAATTTCAGAAGAAGCCATGACATTTTCCCTAGTACTAAGGAAATGTCATATATTTTTAAAATATTAAGTTTCTTCCGTCAAGCTAAGCAGAACAAGTTAAGGTAATCACTACCTCTATTTTCTGGCTCTTTGATGACTGTCCTGTAGGACAAAGATATGCCAGAAGGCTTTGCATATAAGCAACTTATTCTCAAGGTTTCCTTACATACTCTTCATCTAGTTATTCCTCCAAATGAGTCAGAGTAGTGTAAAGCAGTGTTTTTCATTTTTAGCAACTTTAAGATAGTGGACTTCAACTCTCAGAATTCCCCAAACAGCATGCTGATCAAATCCCCATTCAGTCATAAAAAGTCACTGATAACTTTGGATGAGTCACTACCACTCAGTCTAATTTAACTCACAGAGCACAAATGAAAAAGTGTTGTGTAAGCCTCATTGACCATCTAGAAGTACAGAAATGGAATGAATTAATAAATAAAGAACAGAAATACCATTATATACATTTCAGCTATGAGAATCCAAAGTTCCCTTACCTTAAAAACTTATCCACTTAAGCATCTTCCCAAAATTCTTTTTTGTTGTAAAGTGAATTTTGGTAGATATTATTGAACCCAGAGCTGCTCATATGTAACCAGTGAAGTATTCCATCATGACACTTGATTATTTTGGAGTCGAATTTTAGAGCTGAATAAAGCTAAAACACACCTTCCACACTTTCCTCTTCTATGACAGATTTATGCTCCCGTGTCAAGTTCCTGGCTTATGTGCCCACAATGCTCAGATGTTTCCATTAATATAGGTTCTGCTTTCTTCTCTTTTTCCATTGTTATACCTTCCCTGCCTTTTACCTTAAGTCAGCTTTTCTTATTACCATCAGCTGGATTTAGCTTCATCTTTTCTGCAAACCCGTCTTCTATATTTTAAAAGTCTACCCTTCCTGTCTGCCACCTGCCACCTGCAATCATTTCATCTCCTTCAAATTCTCTCCTAACAGCTGCTTTTCCCACAAAGCTGTTCTCCTGTCACTGCTCTGACATATTCCCCAAAATACCATTTGCCTGGTTAGGAGGAGAATCAGTGAAGAAGGGCTTCTTAGAGTTGTATGCCATTGCAATTTGCATTTCCTTTAGCACAAAATATCATATAACTTTTAAAGGACACTAAGCTTCCGCACATTTTTATTATTGAGTATTATAGATAGCAAAACCCCATACTAGATATGTATGGCACCAGAAGGGTTATTTTGACTTAAAATACAATCCTCCCATCCTTTATAATCCCATTCCATTATCATATTATTCTGTTTGAAAATATTTTCTAATCCCTTTTTTAAAATAAATAGCACTTTGCAGTTCCTTGGGAATATTCTCTTCCTTTATATATATATTTATTTCATGTATTTGTTTTCATTGTTGTTGGCTGATTGGTTAGCCTAGTACTAACTCCTAAGGCTGCTTTTCCTAAAGACTCCTGTAAAGCTCAGTAAGCACAAGGGCTCAGGTGTGTTCATGGGGTATAGTCAACAAGAGCCTGGATAGCTCAACAGGCTAAAAGCAGACTAAAGCTTATTATTAACATCCAACTGTCTGCAATTACACCAGTTCGAATCTCATCAGGCTCAAGGTTGACTCAGCCTTCCATCCTTTCTAAGGTAGGTAAATTGAGGACCCAGTTTGTGGGGCAATAAGCTGACTTTGTATAAAATATACAAAAGTATGAAGGCTATTGCTTAATGCTTAATGTAAGCCACCCTGAGTCTTTGGAGAAGGGCAGCATATAAATCTAATTTAAAAAATTTTTTAAAAAATGGTGGTGGTGATAGTGCAATCAACATTGTGCCTGCATTTGCAAATGCATCAGAGGTGGTATTCAGCAGGTCCTGACCAGTTCTGGAGAACCGGTAGTGGAAATTTTGAGTAGTTCAGAGAACCAGTAAATACTACCTCTGATTGGCCCTGTCCCTGTCTATTCTCTGCATCCCAAATTTATTTATTTATTTGTTTATTTATTATTGAGATTTATATGCCGCCATTCTCCCGAGGGACTCAGGGTGGCTTACATACAGCTATCAACAATACAAATCACAGTGTTAATTCGAATTACAATTAAAACCCCCATTAAAACAATTTAAAATTATAACATTGTAGATCCCCACATTCAGGTTATTGTTGGAACAGCCACATCTTCAGTTTGTGGTGAAAGGAGAGGAGATCAGGGGCTATCCTGAGTTCAGTGGGCAGACCATTCCAGAGGGCACTCCAACAGAAAAAGCTCTCTCCCTGGGGGCCACTAGCTGACATTGTTTGGCTGACGGCACCCTGAGGAGGCCTGCTCTGTGGGAGCGCACAGGACGGTGGGAGGAAGGCAGAAGATGGTCCTGTAAGTACCCTGGCCTAAGCCATGTAGGGCTTTATAGGTAAGCACCAGCACCTTGAAACGGACCCGGAGAGCAACCAGCAGCCAGTGCAGTTCACGCAGGAGAGGTGTAACACAGGAGTAATGAGGAGCCCCCGTAACTGCCCACGCAGCTGCATTCTAGACCAGCTGGAGCCTCTGGATGCATCCCAAGGGCAGCCACATGTAGAGGGCATTACAGTAGTCCAATCGAGAAGTAACCAGGGCATGAGTGACCATGGCGAGGGCATCTCGGTCTAGGAAAGAGCACAACTGGTGCACAAGATGCACTTGTGCAAAAGCCCCCCTGGTTATGGCCATCAGATGATCATCTAGGGACAGCCAAGAATCCAGGAGGACACCCGGATTGTGAACCCTGTCGGAGGGGGTAAGAATCTTCTCTCCAATCACTAAAGATGGTACCACTAGATCCAGAGATGCCAGCATCCACAGCCACTCAGTCTTGGAAGGGTTGAGTCTGAGCCTGTTCCTTCCCATCCAAGCCCGCACTGTCTCCAGGCAATGGGACATCACAGAAAGGGCATCCCTAGGGTGGCCCAGGGTATCTTTCTCATATTGGTGATACTTCACCCCAAAACCATGAATGATCTCACCCAGCGGCTTCATATAGATGTTAAAAAGAAGGGGAGAGAGAACTGATCCCTGAGGCAACCCAAACTAGGCCCGGTCTCCTCAGTGGTCTCAGAGCAATGAGAGCGGTGAAATACTGTTGCCGCTTCCATCGCCACAAGATAAGACCTAATATAGGTTTTTAACTGTGTTTGGTCGCTTCCATCGCCACAAGATAAGACCTAATATAGGTTTTTAACTGTGTTTGGTCAGATTCAGAGCGGGAGGACCTCCAACCACCCTCCAGGCATCTTTTCCGACACTTCATTTCCCTGAGCTCCACGGTGAACCATGGAGCCGCCCGGAATCTGCATTGGATCAGAGGCTGCATAGGCACAATTCAATCCAGGGCCCCTACCGCAGCCTGTTCCCAGACTAGGGACGTAGGTACGTAACCAACAGACCCAACTGAACTCCAGGATCCCATTTCAGAAGGAGCGATTCACACCCGCCTACCTGAGGGACAGTGATCTCCTTAGGACTAAGACTTTCCTTAATAACTACTGCCACTCCCCCGCCCCTCCCCTGGGGTCATGGCTGGTGTAATACCTGAAAACCTGGAGGACATAAATCGGAGTGAGGAACTCCTTCCTCCTTCCCAAGCCAGGTTTTGGTGATATAAGCCAGGTCCGAATCCTCCTTGTCAATAAGATCTCGGACAAGGAGGGCCTTGTTCACCATGCACCTGGCATTTAGATACACCACCCAGAGTCCAGGGGACCACACTCCATCCCCACTGGGGGAACAGGATGGGTGAAAGGGACAGGAGAGCCCCACTGCATGGACAAAGCAGGCGGCTCTCCAAGCCTCCCCTCCCACCACCTCTGCCCCTCCCAATCATCACATGGATTGAGAGACCCTCTCTCCACCGAACCTCTATCTTTCCTCCTCCTCCCCCTTCCCCCGCAACTGCCTGACGAGCCTAATTTCTGAACGGAAAGAGCCGCCCATGGCTCATCCCTCACCACCCGCTTCCTGGATCCCCTTAAAATTTGATTAAAAGCCCTAATTAAAAAACCCCTCAGATCCCGCTTTGAGGCATGCCACCACTCAGGGTTCCAAAACCCATCCTTGAGGTAGACCTTTGATAAAACAGTAGGCCACATTCGCGAGAGGAGGGCATCTCGCAGAGCAAGGAGGTCCACTGAAGTATAGGCCAGATTAAAAACACGTGAGAGACGACACTAGGCACCCAGGATGGTAAACAGGGGAGGAGGAGGGGGTGCATACAATCCAGACTGGAGACGGAACAGGAGACAGGGAAATCCATCACTCTCTCACAGTGATGGAAAAGTCAAAAAGCTGTGACGCATACATCCACAGGAAACAGCCGCAACCACCCTCTCATGGTGGTTGGCGGGAAAGAGACTGCCAGCAGAGTCATAGAATCCCAGCTGATTGGGACGAAATGGGGATTTTGCAGTAACCTTTCCCTGGAGTGGGGTGGGAATGAAGATTTTACAGTATCCTTCCCCTGCCATGCCCACCAAGCCATGCCCACAGAACCGGTAGTGAAAAAATTTGAATCCCACCACTGATATGCATGCATGAAAGCTGTTCAGTTTTGATTTGGCTGCCATACTGACTTATTTTGCTATACCCTGGGGATACAGCTGCATGGCCTGATTCCCAAACAACCCCAACAATTTAGGTTAAACAGATTCAGAATGGTCAGCATGTATGTCAAAAGATATAGGCCAAGGTTGAACAAGCTGAAAACTGCGCTGCGTGGAACTTGTCCTCCTTGCTAATCCTTATCCTGCCTCTGTTGGCAGTCATTGCAAGTCTCTTGACTACTCTCCAAGGAAATGGCAATCAAGCCTTACGGGCCCCTTGAGATAACTTTTGAACTCTCTCTGAATGAAGAAGGCAATACTACTTTAATATCTGTACAACTAAGAACAACTTAAGTCTGCCTAACCCATGAGCTGAGATGAAGGCCATGCCATGAAGGAAGGGGGGTGGGGAAGTATTGTCTGTGCATATTTGTGTCATTATAAGGTAAAAGTGGGAATATGACCTTAGGCAAGAAAGTAGTTTTTAAAAATGCAAGAATTTATATCTGGGTGTGAAATCTAAATTGAGAATGGATTCAAATGGGAAGGATAAGTAAAAGAATTTAAACTGATAAAAAGAGAAGTGAAAGCGAATGCCTTTGAGAGATCCAAATCCATTGACAAGGCAGTGTTAACGAATTTAAACTAAGCCTCATCAGCTTTAACTTTCATTCTAAATCTAGGATATACTAAGCTTCCAATCAGATAATCCTTCTAACTCCAGGATCTAGTCATAGCCAATTAGGTAATCCTGGCAATCAGATACTGGTACCGTTAATACCTTTATTACCTCTTATTTAATATTACTTGCTCTGAGCTTTTCTTTTAATTGGATAAAAGTTTAATATAAAAGGTGTGATTTCAGATGTAAATTAGGAGTAGGTTGTGGTGAGAAATATAGGGACTCTGTTAGTGTGTCCCCTAAACTATGAATTAGAGCAATGTGAATTTGCTTATTTGGGACTATGAGAAAAAGGAATAGCTATGGGGGATTTTTGCAAAATAAAAATGGTACAATTGAAAGAGAATTGAAACTTAAACAAGCTTTCCAATCCAGAATGCAAATTCTAATTAGAGATTGGTGTATCTGTCAGTCGCACTCTGTCTTTGACCCTTTGGTTCACAAATCAGCAGAAACAAAATCACAGAAATATTGTTGTCACTTCTTATGAACACTCTTCCTGCATTTGTTTGTATACTTTTCCTGGTGTGTGCACCTTCTGAAAGACTTTTTTTTAAATTTCAAAATGTGTTAATCTTCATATGGTTTTCCAGAACATATATTTCTATGCATGTCTTTTACACTGCCAATTATATCCTGAAATTCAGAGGTGTGTGGATTACTGATTTTACTATTTCTAGCAAGTTCCAAAGTGGTATATTCATCTGAAAAATGTCATTGATTGAATGGTTAATCCATCCAAATCTCTGGAAGGATTTTTTTGGAAAGAAAGAAAAGTATTCCCCATCCCCAAAATAATTGCAGCTGAGTGTCTCCTAAAATTATACCGAAGTATTTTGGAAAATCTGAGGTCAAAAGGCAGATCACAACTGAGCAGAGAACATTAGACTGATTCTGTACTCAACCAGATTAGACATTTTCTGTAAACTCCATCATAAAGAAAGATAATTACCAGAAATTTAGTTTACTTAGCCTAATTTAGTTTACTTTGCCTAATCAAGGATTAGATTTAATCCTCACAATTATTATTGCTGAAACCTGTACATATCTCAATTTCAAAGTGTTTTGCAAATTGTTTCTAGAGTAAAATTGACAAATCAAAGAGTCTTACAACTTTATCAGCATTTGAAAAATTTCTAAATTTATTGTAGAAAAGTAAGAATAGATGAAAGAATCATATGTGTCAATTTAATAAGTATTCAATCAGAAGAATATTCTGTCCGCTATCTTTATTAACTGCTAGGTTTCAAAAATGTTTTAGGAAACTTTCCAAACTTTATATAGATTCTGTCTCTTGAATTGATTTGTAAGTGATCAAATGGTATAATGGATTCAGTCATGATAAATGCAATCTCTATAATCTAACCTTCCCTCAACTCTAACAAACTGAGATTGATCTCCACAGCTCTCCTTGGTGGAAGAGCCCTCGCTTGAATTGAAAATATTGTTCATTCTTTACTCTTCTGCCACTTATAGGATGATCCAAGAAGAACTACTTTTGTTCCACCTCTTTCAAAAATGGAATGAATTTGCAGGCTTTATTATTTATTTATTTAGATTGATTGATTGATTGGATTTATATGCCGCCGTTCTCCTGAAGGACTCGGGGCGGTTCACAACAATAAGAAACAGAAAATACAAAAGTTAAAAGACAAATTAGAACAAAGTATCCAATAAATAAAGTTAAACGTGGGAATATCAATTCAAATTTAAGATTTAAGAATATGAAAAGCTACAAAATCAGTATAGAATCAACCCAGGCCCGCCCGTTGGAAGAGCCAGGTCTTCAAGGCCCAGCGGAAGGTTTGGAGGTTGGGGATTATTTGGAGCTTCAGGGGTAATGTATTCCAGAGGGTAGGGGCTCCCACAGAGAAGGCTCTTCCCCTAGGGGTCACCAGTTGACATTGTCTAGCCGAAGGTACCAACTCCGTGGGAGCAAACTGGGCGATGGGAGGCCACCGATGGCAGGAGGTGGACTCACAAGTACTCTGTTCCTAGGTCACGTAGGGCTTTAAATGTGATCACCACCACTTTGAATTGAACTCAGAAGACAACCAGGAGCCAATGCAGACTGTGAAGGAGTAGTATAACATAGGAATATCACAGCACCCCCATGACAACCCGCACAGCCGCATTCTGTACCAGTTGAAGTCTCCGAGTGCTCTTCAAGGGCAGCCCCATATAAAGTCCATTGCAGTAGTCGAAACGAGAGGTGATGAGGGCATGAGCAACTGTGAGAAGGCATCTCATTCCAGAAAGGCACGCAATTGGCGACCTAGGCGCACCTGGACAAAGGTCCCCCTGGCTACAGCAGTCAGATGATCTTCCAAGCTAAGCCATGGGTCCAGGAGGACTCCCAAATTACATACCTTCTCTGAGGGGGTCAACACCTTCCCTCCTAGGGATAGCGATGGAACCTAGTGGACAAAGCGGGGTGCTGGTAACCACAGCCACTTGGTCTTGTCAGGGTTGAATCTAAATCTGTTCATCCCCATCCTGGCCTGTATGGCCTCCAAGCACCGGGACATCACGTCAAGGACATCGTTGGGGTGATGCGAGGTGGAGATGAAAAGTTGGGTATCATCAGCATATTGATGATACCACATCCCAAATGATGATCTTACACACTGGCTTTATGTATATGTTGAACAGGAGAGGCGAGAGAACCGACCCCTGTGACACCCCACAAGGTAGGGGCCTAGGGGTTGACCTCTGCTCCCCTGCCAGGACAAACTGCTTACGACCCAAGAGGTAGGAGGAGAATCACTGAAAAACAGTGCCTCCCACTCCCAATCCCCTTAGCCATTGCAGTAAGATACCATGGTCAATGGTATCAAAAGCTGCTGAGAGGTCAAGTAAGACCAGGACAGAGGAATAATCCCTGTCCCAGGCACACCAGAGATCATCTATCAACATGACCAATGCCGTTTCTGTGCTATGACTGGGCCTGAAGCCGGACTGAAATGTGTCCAGGTAATCTGCTTCATCCAGGAATTGTGGGAGTTAATGCACCACCGTGCTTTCAACTGCCTTTGCTATAAGGCAAAGGTTAGAAACTGGACGATAGTTCTTAAAGAGACCCGGATCCAAAGCAGGCTTCTTGAGGAGTGGTCTCACCACCGCCTCCTTCAAGGCAGAGGGTAAGATTCCCTCTCTCAATGAGGCATTAATTACTGCCTGGAGCCAGCCTCGTGTAATCTCTCGGGAGGTCGAGACCAACCAGGAGGGACTCAGGTCCAGCAGACATGAGGCAAAGCTCAATCTACCCACAATCCAGTCCACACCATCAGGAGTCACAAGTTCAAACTCATCCCAGATAACATGCTTAGGACCAGTCCCCATCAACTCAACAGACCCTGCCCAGTCAGAGTCCAGGCCCTCCCAGATCTGAGCGATTTTATCCTGTAAATATTGAGCAAATTCCTCAGCCTTACCCTGCAAAGGGTCATCCCTCACTCCCACATGAAGAAGGGAGCGAGTCACCCAAAACAGGGCAGCCGGGCGATTGTCCGCGGATGCAATGAGAGCAGAAAAGTGTGAGCATTTTGCCGCTCTTATCGCCACTAGGTAGGACTGAGTATGAGTTCTTAACTGTGTTCAATTGGATTCGGACTTACTAGTCCTCCAGCAGCACTCTAAGCATCTTTTCCGGTGCTTCATCTCCCTGAGCTCCTCAGTAAACCAAGGAGCAACCCGGGATCTGCTCCGGGTCAGAGGCCGTAAAGGCACAGTTCGGTCCAAGGCCCCAGCCTTAAAATAGTTGAGCCAAAATATTTAGTAATTGATTAAGTTGCATGCTTTCTGTGCAGGATGATAGCATTATGGGGTTGAGGGAAAAAACTTTTTATGACATGAGGTCCCTCCTCCTCCTTAGTACAAGAATCCAAATTAAACAAAACATTGTGACAAATGGCCATGCAGTCTCTGCTTGAACACATCAAGGGAAAGGAGTCCACCATTTCTCTAGGTAATTGATTCCATTGTCAAAACTACTCTTACAGTTAGTTCGTTCTGAAGTACAACTGGAATCTATCTTTCTGTAACTGAGGACTTTTATTTAAGGTCCTGCGTTGGGGAACAATGAAGAAGAAGTCTTCACTTTCTATGTGATATTCTCACAAGTATTGGGAGATTGCTGCTGTTTGCAAAGTTTGTATCAGCTGAACATTTTATATCAAAGTCAGTTGTTATTTGAAGAATCATGTATGAAGCATTGGTTCTATATTATTTTTATTTTTTTATCCATAGTGGAAAAGCTTTTGCTAAAAGCAAGATATGAACAAAAATAACTTTTATCTCCATATGCTGTTTCTCCACAACGTACACATTTTTCATTCAACTTTCGTAATAAATCCATGTTTGTACAAAATGTTTTGTTGAGAACAGTTCAGAGCTGCATTCTGTTCAGCAGTCCAGAGTTTCATTCAGTTCAGCAGTCCAGAGCTGCATTCTGCCTACCATATTGTCCCAGGAGTCTGAATTAGGATGTGTCACTTGAAAATGTACAGCAAATAAAATTAATTCACATCTCCAGCTAAATGAACATTAATTCTGTACCTGAGAAAATTTCACACACACACACACACACACACATATATATATGTTTAGTATTCTTTCAACATATTTCAGAAATGGAAATTACTCTTCTTAACCAAAAGTTAACTTATTTATAGACATGATTAAAACCGGCTAGAGGAAAGGGACTTCAAATCAACAAAAAATCTTCATTAGGATCAAAGGGCTAACAGGTAGGTGTGGTTCTCAGAATGTTTCAAATATTATTTGTGAATTTTTAATGTGACCTATCTGAAGAATAAGCATATTAAATATATTTAATTTCAATTAAGTAAGTAAAAAAATAGCTTGGGTCCCACTCATCTTTTTTTTTGCAATGTAGCCATTAATAAGCCACTTTAAGGGTTCAAGTATAGCCCACAGTCTAGAATAAATGCAGCCATGTTAATAGAGGGGATGGGGAAGGGTTGACTATCTTCAGATGAAATTCGGGGGAATTTCAATTAAACCAAAGTAATTTGGCAACTAGAGTCTCCTAGAGTCAGGAATGACTAGCACATGTGTGTGAGGGGAACCTTTACCTTTACCTTTTTAATTTGGCAACAAATAACAGGAAGTTTCTACAGATCCTCACACTATCATTATAGTAATGCATACAAAAAGTGTGTGAAAGAATTTCAGTGAAAACCTTATGACACCACAGGATATGGGAGAGTGATACCATGCACCTCTAGGTAAGGATATCAGGGGATCTGCCTTAAGAGAAATGTCAAAAAGAATTTAGGAACCCCTTTCTTAAACAATTGAAACTATTCTGAGAAAAATATAAGAATTCCGGGTAGTATTTTGATGAAATATTGTGAACTAAAATCTCATAGATGGGATTTCAGATCCCTGTTATAAAACATTTTATGCTACCCCATAGATAACTTAAAGCTTTGGTGCACAATTTTTTGATATTATGACTGATTCATTATAACCAAAGGAATAATTCAGTGCCAATATCTATCAGTGTTTCAAACGTTCTTAATTTTTAAACAAAAATATGGAAAATACATTCCAGAGAGGAATTTCTTTGAGAATGAGAAACAATCAAACACTGATAAAGCCTGGCCTACTAGATATTGGACATACCTATCCTGTAAATACTTGAATAATCCTGTAATCTATGAAAAGAGATTGAAATCATTGTCTTTGATTTCTGCTCTAGATGACTGACAGACATCTTTCAATGATTAAATATATCCATGGAAAAGAATGGTTTTTTTATCTGTATCCATTTAATTAATACTCTTTAAAAATATAACCAAGTACCAGACCAATAATGTGACACTGTAATATGTCTACATTAAGAAACAGTTCTTAAATCAATGCCTATTCAGATTCTGTAATCTGGTCCGTCCTTCCTTCCCTCCCTCCCTCCCTCCCTCCTTCCTTCCTTCCTTCCTTCTTTCCTTCCTTCCTTCTTTTTCTCTCTTTCTCTCTTTCTCTTTCTCACAAATGTAGAAGATGGAAACATACATGGAATAACAAGGTAAATCTTCCAAAAGATGTCTGAATTCAGATAGAGGTTCCAACCTGAAATTGGCATGCTAAAGTTAAGCTAAAGGTTTCCCTTGTCCCGTTATGTCTCACTCTAGGGAATGGTGCTCATCTCTGTTTCTTTACTGAGGGAACCATTGTTGTTTGAAGACACACCTATGGTCATGTGGCCAGCATGACTATATATAGAACACCGTTATCTTCCTGCCAACATGATAACTATTTATCTACTCACATTTGCATGCTTTTGAACTGCTAGGTTTGCAGGAGCTGGGGCAAGTAATAGGAGCTCAGTTCATTGCAGAGTGTTTGGGCCTCAGACTTGACTGTCAGCTTTCCAGCTGACAAGCTCAGTGTCCTTAATTGCTGACTCATCATAACCCAATATATTAAAGGTGCCAATAGACAAATAGCAACTGATTCATACGAGATGAAACAATGATGGTAGGAATACTGAAATACTATACAGTAAAGATGGCAACACCTAAGATAACTTGGAATATATTTCCTACTTACAAGAACTTCTAATACTAGAAGACAAAATTAGATTGGCATTTTGGTCATTATCAAGTTAGAAAGCTGCAGAAACTGATGGAATATCCCCAGAAATATTGCAAACAATAGAAAGAGAATCAGCAAAGTAAAGCTCCTAACATAGATAGATAGATAGATAGATAGATAGATAGATAGATAGATAGATAGATAGATAGATAGATAGATATCTTTTATAAGGGGAAAAAAGTTCATGAGATGAGCAAAGGGGAGAAGGGAATATCACATTTTATAAGGCTTAAAAGAGCTCCATCATTTCTCTTAGCCTCAATTCTCTATTTATTAACCTAAGGCTAGGACTAATGGACCTCAAAACTACCTATTTGTAAGTAGACGCATGTAAGATTATATTTCCAAACTAATCTTGAGCTTATATAGCCAATCACTATTTCAAACATTCTGCATTTAAGTATCAGCACCTGTTATCTAATTGGCAGGATATATTTACATATATACATACAATATACTTACATATATTCAAGAGATAGGACTAATGGATTAAATCAAAATTTTCATCAGAAAGAAAGGGTTTGATTCATGGACATCCAAAAGGGGAACAAACAATGACACACTTGTGTTGACATCATCACACACACACACAAAAAAAGCCTCAAATTACATAACAACACAAATACATAATTGTGGCATTTGCATGATTACATCATTATCTGCATATCATTCGTGCATTGTTGTGGCTTATTGTAGTTGCTGCTGTTTTGATTTGGAATTTGAAAAAAGTGAATTGGTATCATGTAGGTTCTCTGTGATAGAAGGATGAAATAATGCAAAACTGGAGAGGCATTGACCTTCCAGAGGTTAATAGGCTACAAATCCCATTTTCCCAAGTCATTGGCCATGTTGACAGTTCCTGATGGGAAATGGCATCTGATTATAGATTTCCCATCCTAAGGCAAAAGCACAATTGTGCAGTATATGTTTTTTATTGCAAAAGTACCAGATTCTTCCCACTATAACTTTGACTCTAAAGCAGTAAATCTGGGAAGTTATACTTTCAATCACATCTGAAACAATTCACTGCTTCTAAGTCATAATGACAGCCACCCACAGATGTCTCTGAAAGAAAAAAAAAGGAACATATTTTTCTGCAGTGAAGGTTTATAAAAGGAACTATTCCTTGATTAAGGTAGACATGAAAAGATGATAGAAAATTGGCCCATCTATGTCTTGGACATTACTTATGAAAGCAGCTATTTCCATCGCTTCACATAGATATTGCCTTGACAACAAACCTATTTAAAATGACTGAAACGTATCTGTAATACCTCAGATTTAAAGCTATTTTTTTCGTTTAAAATCATGTTATTTTTGTTTCTCCTTGAATTTATGCTCATTCCATTGCTTCCATTCTGTTTCTCACCAAGTTATATTAAGCTAAGAGAAGTCTCTTCCTGATCCAGACTCCAAATTTTATAAACTCCCACAATTTCTCCATTGAACTGGCCCGCATGAAACAGAACTCCAGAGCTGTAAAAGAATTCAAAACTAAACATCACAATTCAGCAAGATGGCTATTGTTGTAGCTCAAAGTTTATTTTGTAGCCAAACAATAGTTGAACATTTTAAGTATCCACACAACCTGATTCATTTCAGAATTCTACCCTCTTTTCTCAATGCATAAGGAAAACAATTTGAAAAAGAGTCTCCGTAGCTGACTGTGAAGCTATTTTTTAAAAAAATCTCTTCTTGCATTTATAGAAGGAACGTGTAGCCTAATGGCTGGTAGAGTTAGGATCCTGATCCTGGCCAAATATGAGATCTGCCATATGACGTGTATTGTGTATACTTTGCAACCCTATTATATTTTATATAATTCTATAACGAGGTGGCTCAGTGGCTAAGACACTGAGCTTGTTGATTGAAAGGTCGGCAGTTTAGCGGTTTGAATCCCTAGTGCTGCATAACAGGGTAAGCTCCCAGCTTCTGCCAACCTAGTAGTTTGAAAGCAGGCAAAAAATGCAAGTAGAAAAATAGGGACCACCTTTGGTGGGAAGGTAACAGCGTTCCATGCACCTTTGGTATTTAGTTATGCCGGCCACATGACCACAGAGACGTCTTCAGACAGCGCTGGCTCTTCAACTTTGAAATGGAGATGAGCATCGCCCTCTAGAAGTCAGGAACTAGCACATATGTGCAAGGGGAACCTTTACCTTTACCTATAACTTTTATTAGGATTTGCAATCCTAAATTGCACCAAATGAAATCTGGTTACATCTGGTGTTCCGGTTCAGAGTTTGAACAGTATCTTCTAGGATTATTCACCCATTCTGTCTTCTGGTTTCTCCTCCAATAATGAATGAGCTTTTTTGTAGTTACTAAGCATGTCTTCACTGGATCATTTGTGTAAACCTTCTTTTAAAACAAAACAAAGCCTGTTAGGTTTCCCTAAGTGTACTTTATCTCCCTCTTAAATGGAATGGTGGTATTTTCGGTATGTTTGAATTAGTACTTCTAAAATTGATTTTATCATTAGTATATTAATACTGGGTTCTTCCAGATTGCACATAAAACGGACAATCATTTTAAGAACTACAACTGGGGCTTACTTTTCCTGATGCTGGGGGTTGCGGTACTGGCAGGGAGGGGAAATCAATTGCTTTGGTTAACTTGTCCAGAATTCAAACCATAAAGACAGTACCACTTACTAAGCATATTACTGAGGCACAATTGGGTTTGTTCATCCAGAAAATCCAGGTTAGTTTGCCTTCTTTTCTGTCAATTCACTGAAGGAGGTCACAATATTGTGACCTTGAGGAAGAGCTTTTGATTTACAGTAATTTTTGCCTGGATAAGGATTTCAGGATGGTGCATTTACCCTTCCTGAATAGAAACCCTCCCCCAAACTATGGGAATAAAATGTTCAGAGCTAATTGATGTCAAAAGGTGAGGCAAATGAAGACTACAGGCTGACTTTACATAAGCCAAAGGTTTATATGAAAACTTTGTTTTTTCTGCTCTTGGTCATTGTGCATGTGAGAGCTGCAGTTTCCATATTCAAAAGTCAGCGTCTATAGTTATTTTTACTGTTCAGCTTTTGTGTATGACTCAAAGAAAAAAGCTAATTGAAATACCCTAAATGAGATTTCTCTTAGCAATTAATGGATAGGAAAATAATAAGCTTCTCTTGCTTTTATACTTAAAAGTGTTTATTTTAATAAATTACTTTCAGAAACATTGTGCCAAAATCATACTGTGTGGGTCATTTTTCATATTTGCTAGAAACATATTGGCTACAAGAATCTAAAATTCACTAAATGAAGTCTTTAGCTTTGATGCTGTGTGTCCCCTTTCCATCACCTCAGCTTCATCATCTGATTCATGTTTTCAAACATGAAAGAAATCTTTTCAAGAATAGCTCAAAAGCAGTAATCAAAAGCTGGAATTTGTGTTCATATTTAAAAGGAGAAATAGTTATTAATCTTCTTTGTTATGCACAAAGCCACCATTAATTTTAAAGTACTGTAGGAGGAAATCTGCCAATTTCCCCAAGAGTTTCTTTAAATCAAAAACTAGCAAACAATTCTGTGAAAGAACAGATTGTTTGCTATGATACTCAAGGGAGCAGAGGCTAGTTTTGGTGTATTCGGGTCTTTTCCCATGTAAGATTGAGAGTATCTTGGTGATGTTTCGATGAGGTCTCACTCGTCATCTTCAGGCTGATGTCTTCGGCTTCGTGCTTTTGCGAAGAAAGCGTGATTGAAGCTGCCGTCCCTCTATAAATACTGGTGGGGAGGTGTGGGATGCTGGCTTTGTTGCTGTGAGCGGGTTGGTTGCCTGTGTTGTTACATCTTGATTGGTTGATGGAGTTAATGTTTGCAGATTAGTCGGCTGTTTCATAACATCCTGTGTGGGTGAGGTCCACAATCTTCTTAGTCTCCCAATGGGCAGCAGAGTGTTTGCTGGCTGCCAGGAAAAAAAAAGCCTAGAAACTAGTGGATTGTGATTTCACTGAACTAGGGCTGCATAAAAATCTTGGTTTATGTAGGAAGAACCTGGCTAAAGAGAAATACATACATACATACATACATACATACATACATACATACATACATGTATGTATTTTATATATATATATATATATGTATGTATGTATGTATGTATGTATGTATGTATGTCGTGTGTGTGTGTGTGTGTGTGTGTGTGTGTGTGTAGGTCTTTGATTATTCGGGTTTTTCTCCTGCATAAAATTGGAAGTGTCTTGGCGACATTTCGACGAAGTCTCATTCATCATCTTTCAGCTTTGTGCTTCTAGGAGCATTGCAAACACTCTCGAAAACCTCAGAAAACATACACACACACACACACACACACACACACACACACACACATATGTTTTTCCTTTAAGCCAGGTTTTTCCTACATAGTTAAGATTTTTCTGGAACCACAATAGAGCAAAATCACATTCACTACATACTGGGTTCTATCTCCATCTTTTTCACTCTGGCAGCAAACAGAATCTTGTGCTGCATTCTGGGAGACCTAAATAGCTATTTCTGGCTCGTTAGCTATCATCAGTAGGCCACACCCACATCTCATGTTCCTCCCTGTAAAAGCCCAATGTCTCTTTTTCTTACTTTTCATTGGTATAATGTGTGTTTTTCCTTTAAGCCAGGTTTTTCCCTCGTAGTTAAGATTTTTCTGGAACCACAATAGAGCAAAATCACATTCACTACATACTGGGTTCTATCTCCATCTTTTTCACTCTGGCAGCAAACAGAATCTTGTGCTGCATTCTGGGAGACCTAAATAGCTATTTCTGGCTCGTTAGCCATCATCAGTAGGCCACACCCACATCTCATGTTCCTCCCTGTAAAGGCCCAATGTCTATTTTTCTTACTTTTCGTAGGTATAATGTGTGTTTTTCCTTTAAGCCAGGTTATATATATTTGGACAAAACTGTTTTTTAAAGAAAAGTTATTGATGTGTTATATTCTCTAAGTATTACCTACTTTCTCCTATTACCTACCTCTTTGTTTCTGAGTGCTCTTCTTACTTTTAATTAGAATAAGATTAGAAACTTAGAAATTAGAATTTTTGTGGCCAAATATTTTTATGCATATACTGATAAGTCCCCCCCTTCCAGAAAGTTTGGGAAGGAAATAATTTAGCTGCCTTAGGTAATGTCATTTTCTTTCTACTTCATTTGAAACTTTTGGCTAATATTTACAACTCTCTGTTGCTTCAGAAAATCATGATATTCACTCAAATTTAAAGATCTGAGCTGGAAAGTGAGACAGTAGATTAGACACAGTGAAATCGTCCTGTGGGGTGGGAGTAGGGGGAAAGAGGTAATAAATGAACAGGGAGGAAAACAATGTTATCAACTTCTCTGACCTGTTTACAGCTTATTTAACACCCCGCTACAAAAAATGTAAGAGGGAACTTGAGTCACCTTGTCCTAGTACAGTGATGGCAAACCTATGGCGCGCATGCCAGAGGTGGCATGTAGCGCCTTCTCTGTGGGCATGCAAGCCATCACTCCAGCTCAGCTCCACCAAGCATATGATGGGTGCATGCAGGGGGCATATGTACATGTGCAGGGGGCCACATGCAGGGGTGGGGCACATGCATGCAGGGGATGGGGTGCATGTGGGGAGCTGTGCATGCATGCACAGGGGCCACATGTGCAAGTGCAGGGGGCACTTGCAAGGGGCCACCCATGCATGTGGGGTAGAGGCAGAGATTAGATGGAGGCGGAGCCAGTCAGAATTTTTACTACCGGTTCTCCAAACTACTCAAAATTTCCACTACTGGTTCTCCAGAACTGGTCAGAACCTGCTGCAACCCACCTCTGATGTGGGGGGCTCATGCATGGGACCGCACACACATTGCATTTGGGGGTTCGGGTGTGCATGCCCATTTGCTATGGGCACTCAGTCTGGAAAAGGTTAGCCATCGCTGTCCTAGAATTACGGTAGCATCAGGATTAGGTACACTAGAAAAATTAAAATTGGGAGAAATAGCCTTCTCCTGCCTTTCCTCCATCAGGTACTATGTTTTTCTTCAAAAATATGACCAGGTCTTATTTTCTTTTGATCCCCGAAAATATGGCTAGGCCTTCTTTTTGAGGGGTGTCTTAATTTTTCCACCATGTGCCTGGCTGCTTTTTTCGCAGCTGCTTTTTTCGCAGCTGAAAAGAGCAACCCACTTGCCCAACTTGCCTCGTCTTCATGGTCAAAAAGAGCGAAAATGTGACCCACATGCCTTGCGCACCCTTGCCTACCTGTAATTGTCATGCCAGCTACTGGTAGTCATCCACCCAAAAAAAGTCTGCCCTCGTTTACTCTGTCAAGCCTGGCCATGCACTTAAATAGGAGCAAATTTTGGGGGTAAGGCTTAATTTTAACACATGCACACAAAACAGTGCTGGGCCTTCTTTTTGGGGTGGGTCGTGTTTTAGGAGAAACATGGTAGTTGAATTCCAGCCAAGGATATTCCAACAACTTCCATTCCAATTCAAACAGAGACATTAACATGGCATATAGTAAAATGATAAGTACAAAGCTGCAATACGTTGTAAAACTGCCGAGGCGCCTCTATCTTTTGCTTCTATTTTGTGACATTAGGATACCCCAGTGACCTCCCTGACAGCTTTTAGTGAATACTAACTCTGTTTTGAAAAATTGCAAGGAAACCATGAAACCATGGCTACTAAAAATGGGACATAAAAGCAATTCCCATATAGCTGACTTTGCATAAAACTCCAGATGAGCAACGCAGTAATTTTCTGCATATGCTACTTACTATGGCAAGATAACAGCAGAGGTGACTTTTGGATGGCCCAGGGGCACATCTTGAAGCCAAACCTCCAAATTAAGTACACAAGTGACTTAATGTACCCATTTTTTTTCATATAACCTTAGAAAATAATATCCAGAATATCAAGCGGGAATGGTGAAATACTAATAATTATTTTTTACTCAAGAAGTACCCATTTGGTAGATTTTCTTCTGCTGTTTTTTTGAAACGCTATTGAAAAGAAAGTGCACTATTAGAGTAAGTATGGCAGTTTACATGTTCCCATTACTACTACTTCATATGTGTTGAAAGCACCTACAAAAATGCTTATGGGTTCAATAGATTAGCCAATCACCATTGCCCAGGGGATGCCTGAGGGGACTCTTTTCATGTCCCTATTACTTTCCACCAAACTGATACCTATTTATCTACTTGCATTTGCATGCTTTCAAACTGCTAGATCAGGGGTCCTCAAACTTTTTAAACAGGGGGCTCTTGGAGGGCTGGGCTGGGTAGGTAGACATGGCTAGGTGGTCATGTGACTGGGCAGGTATGGCCAATTTAGTAGTCCATTAAACAATACACAAAAATTAAACTTTAATTTGTTATGCTCCTGGGGGTGGAAAGCAGGTTAGTGAAGGGATGTGACTGCCTTGGAGGCAGGTGAGAGACTTCTGTTTGTGTGTGTGTGTGTGTGTGTGTTTCTCGTTCCCTCCCTCCCTCCCTCCCTCTCCTTCTGGAGACTGCGGAGGGTAACTGTACCACTCTAGTACCATTCTGCCACCCAAAATGACCCATTTTTGGCCTCCTGAGGCGTCCATGTCGAAGTGTGAATCAGCTTTGTTCCCCCCCTGGGGAAACTGTAATTAATTAGAGGTGAATGGATCTTGTTTTCCATGGTGTATACTCTCAAAGAAAGAAAACCTGAATGTATTCTTCTAAGAAACATTTTATTTTAAAAGTAAAAAACAACAACAACAACCCTAGCTAGCTACATCTTTACCGGCAGTGATATCTCAGATGGACAAAGGAAAAAGTAAATCAGGAAGTTAGAAAGAAAAGAATGTAGACATGTGCAGTAGCTCACAAATCACAAGACAGTCTTATCTTTATGTGATAAGGTTCTCTGGCAAGTTACCGTAATGTTCAGAATGGAAGCTCAGCTGGCAAATACAAATAACGCAGTGACAATCCATGTGTCCTGGTTTTGGCCTTGGTTTCCAGAAGGCTGGTGGGAGCCAGTGGGTAGGTGGGGTAATGTGGGCGGGCAGCCTCATTGTCCCACACGGGCTGGATTAATGGCTTCGGTGGGTCATATCCAGCCCCTGGTCCATAGTTTGAGGACCCCTGTGCTAGATGGACAGTAATTAAGAAAACTGATGGGACAAATTGCAAATTAGTGCTCCATTGTCTTTAATATAAAATAGAAGAAGTAGGAAACAGCCAAAATTGAATCATAGAGGAGCAAGAGACCACTTATCTCATGAATTTGGCTTTGAAGCCAAATTTGGCTGTGTGCTTTGAAGAAGACCAAAATATTAAAAATAAGGAAGGCCCAATAAGGACTGGATGTGCTCAGTAGCCATGGGACTGGTGGGCACACAGACACACACATATATATCAGTGGTGGGTTCCTCCCGGTTCGGCCTGGTTCTCCCGAGCCGGTAGTGGTGACGATATGACATCACCGAACCGGTTCTGCCCCCTCGCCCCCTGTTCCTAGAATAGGAACTGATACAAATGGCTGGAACTACCAAGCCATACAATCAGCCAAGGGGTAAGGCAGAGCAGTTAGCAAAACTGTTCTGTGCAGTAAACAGATTGAAAAAATAAGGAGAAATATTTATTATTATCCCAGTAAAATTATTAAATGTAGAAATTCATTCCTAGAGCATTCTCTTGGAACAATTTTTACATCTAGTTATATATTTAGGCTATGCAATTTCTAGAGGTAGAAACATTTAATACAGAAAGTTTGTAATGTTTATTATTTATTTATTTATTTATTTATTTATTTATTTATTTATTTATTTATTATTTTTCTTATACTTATGTGCCGCCCTTCTCCCAAAGGACTCGAGGTGGCTCACAGAAATTAAATAAAATGATGAAAACAATAAACATAGCTACTAAAATAATCAATTAAAATCTCCCAATTAAACTCACCCATCAGATCAGCAAATTTGTTGGAAAAGCCATGTCTTCAGGTCATGGCGGAAAGAGCGGAGGTCAGGGGCCATCCAGAGCTCTGTCGGTAACCCATTCCAGAGGGTCAGTGCGCCCACAGAGAATGCCCTCATCCTGGGTGCCACCGGCCAACGTTGTCTGGCCGATGGCACCCGGAGGAGGGCAGTCCTAGGTGAGTGCACAGGGCGGTGGGAGGCAGGCAGAAGGTGATCCTGCAGGTACCCTCTTCATGCCATGTAGGGCTTTATAGGTAAGTACCAGCACCTTGAAGTGGATCTGAAGGACCACCGGTAACCAGTGCAGCTCGTGCAGGAGAGGTGTAACACGGGAGTAATGGGAAGGTCCCATAACAATCCGCACAGCCGCATTCTGGACCAGCTGGAGCCTCCGAGTACAAGGGCAGCCCCATGTAGAGGACATTGTAGTAGTCCAAACAAGACATAACGAGAGCTTGAGTGACTGTACAGAGGGCATCCCTGTCTAGGAAAGGGCGTAACTGGCACATCAAGCGAACCTGTACAAAAGCCACCCTGGTCACGGCCATCAGATGGTCCACTAAGGACAGCTGTGAATCCAGGAGGATGCCTAGATTGTGAGCCCTTTCAGAGGGAGAAAGCAACTCCCCTCCCATCAAGAGTGATGGGGCCAATAGACCATGAGATGCCGGCAACCACAGCCATTCCAACATGGAAGGGTTGAGTCAGAGCCTATTCCTACCAATCCAGACCCATACCGCCTCCAGGCACTTAGACATCACGGAAAGGGCATCTCTGGGTTGATCCAGGGTAGAGATGTAAAGCTGGGTGTCATCAGCATACTGATGATACCTCACCCCAAAACTGCAAATGATCTCACCCAGCGGCTTCATATAGATGTTAAAGAGCAAGGGGGAGAGAACTGACCCCTGAGGCACCCCAGAAGGGAGGGGCTTTGGGGAGGATCTCTGTCCCCCTGCTCAGACAAACTGCATGTGACCTGAGAGGTAGGAGGAGAAGCACTGCAAAACAGTGCCCCCCACCCCCAACCCCCAAGTCATCATAGTAGGATACCATGGTCGATGGTATCGAAAGCCGCTGAGAGTCAAGTAGGACCAGGTGGAGGAGTAACCCCCATCGTGGGCCCACCAGAGACCATTCACCAGAGTGGCCAATGCCATTTTGGTGCTGTGTCCATGCCTGGAGCCCGATTGGTAGGGGTAGAGATAATCTGTTTCCTTCAAGAATTGTGTAAATTGGTATGCCACCACAGACTCAACAACCTTCACTATAAAGCAAAGGTTGGAGACGGGACAAAAGTTGTTCAAGGAGGCAGAATCCAGGGCAGGCTTCTTGAGAAGGGGTCGAACCACTGCCTCCTTAAGGGTAGTGGGGAAGACCCCATCCCTCAGTGAAGCGTTGACGATCGCCTGGATCCAGTCTCTGGTCACCTGTCTGGTTGCCGCAACAAGCCAGGAGGGACATGGGTCCAACAAGCACTTGGAGGCCCTCAATCTACCAACAATCCTGTCCACTTCATCTACAGATACAGGGTCAAAGTCAATCCAGATGTTACCTTCAAGACTTGTTCCCGTCTCCTCATCAGACCCTGCCCAGTCAGAGTCTAAACCCATCCGAATGTGAGCAATTTTGTCTTGTAGAAATTGAGCAAAATCCTCAGCACTGCCCTGCAAGGGGTCTTCAGTCACTCCCTGATTAAGAAAAGATCGGGTCACTTGAAACAAGGCTGCTGGGCAATTCTCTGCAGACGCAATGAGAGCGGTGAAATAGTCATGTTTCGCCGCTTCCATCGCCAAAAGATAAGACCTAATATAGGTTCTTAACTGTGTTTGATCAGATTTGGAATGGGAAGATCTCCAACAGCCCTCTAAGCATCTCTTCTGCAGGTTCATCTGCCTGAGCTCCACGGAGAACCATGGAGCTACCCGGGATCCCTGTCGGAGGAGAGGCCGCAAGGCAGCGATTCAATCCAATGCCCCAGCAGCAGCCTGTTCCCAGTCATCCACCAGGGCCTCTGGAAAATCGCGGGATAGGGACGTGGGAAATGTCCCAAACTCCATTAAGAACCTATCAGGATCCATCAGGCGCCTAGGGCAGAACCAACATATTGGTCCTGGCTCCCAGCGGTGGGGGTTAGTGGATAGAAAGTCCAGCTTAAGGAGGTAATGCTTTGTCCATGACAGGGGTTGAATAGATAGTTCCCCCCTACCCCGAGCATTTATCCACTGCCCAGAGATAAAAATCAGGTCAAGTGTGTGTCCACCACTATGAGTTGGACCCTGTACAACCTGAGTCATGTCCATGGCCGTCATGGAGGCCGTGGACTCCCGAACCAGCTCAGATGTCTCACCAGCTGATGGGAGATTAAAATCTCCCACTACCATCAGGTTGGGGAGCTCAACCGCCAGTTTGGCTAAGACTTCGAGCAGTGCAGGCAGGGCTGAAGACACGCAGCTGGGAGACAGGTACATAATAAACAGACCCGACTGTACTCCAGGGCTCCATTTCAACAATAGAGATTCACACTCGCCTATCTGAGGGACAGTGACCTCCCTAGGCCTAAGACTTTGTCTAATAACAACCGCCATCCCCCCACCCCTTCCCTGGAGTCGCGGCTGGTGCAGCACACAGAAACCTGGTGGGCATAGATTGGAGAGTGGGACCCTTCCCTCCGGGCCCAACCAGGTCTCCGTGATACAGGCCAGGTCCGTGCCCCCCTCATTGATAAGCTCACACACGAGGGGGGCCTTGTTCACAACAGACCTGGCATTTACATTCACCAGCCAGAGTCTGGGGATAAATTAATTTGTTGATATACAGTAGGTTGCTACCTTAAGTTAGCAAAACTTATTAATAAACTTCTATTTTCTATAATCTGATTATTTTTAAAAGTTATCTACTACTGTAGATTTTTCTATGAAAACCACTGATATTTCTATAAAAATCACTGAAATGCTAATAAAAATTGAAAGCATGATTTCAATTATGATTTGAAATGATTTTAGATGGCTCAATAATTTATTAGAAATATCTTGTACTTTCACAAAAAGATTCCATCCATACTCACAAACACATTCAATATGAACAAATACATTCAGTAGCAACAATTCCCTTTATTTCTTGCACATGTACAAGTTCTATTTGGCTATCATTATATTCTAATAACTAGCTGGATCCCCATGCTTTGCTACAAAACTATAAGATCAGGCTTGATAAATTGACACTTACAGTTCAATCCTCCCCTATCCTATTCCCTTCTCTCCCTCAACTTTCTAGCCCCTTCTCTCTATGAGGCTTGCCCCACAGAAGCCTGTCTTATGCTATCCCAATCTCTCCAGAGTTATTTTCAAGTTGGGAGGGGGAGTAGAACATCTAACTAATTAGCAACAGACCGTGTTATAATAAAATAGGAAATACTAATGCTCTGATGGTCCTTTCTTTGTGAGCACCTAGAAGCCAAGAAAAACATATGTGGCAAATTTCAAGTTTGTAGGCTTTACAGTTCTGGAGATTTTGTGATTAATGTGTGAGTGGTTTTCGCTTGTATATATATATAGATTGGGTATTTTATTTATAAGTAACTGAATGTTCTGTACAAAAATTCAACGTTTTTGTTTTTGTTCAATTTTTGACAAAATGAAATACTTCATTAAAATTTGTATTTACTTAGAATTTAGTACACTTTCTCCTACGTATCAATGTGTTAATTTCCCTTTCTATCAAAAACCTTTGTGAAACATTCTAGTGATGTCAACCATTCTAGTGATGTCAACATATTGTTGGTCTTCAATTTTCAGAATTCTCAGCCTAGGACTTATGGAAAGTCATCCCAACTGGATGCTTTTTTTAAAAAAGCTTGTGTCTGTAAGGAATGGATGCTATTCCAATGCAGAATTGACTTGGAGTTCCTCCATGAAACTTACAAAACATGATTGATATTTGTCTTTCCTAAATGCATTTGGATTATAGATTGTTTCATAGAATGTTTTGAGTGGCAAAAGATAAAATATATCAAGATGACATCCCCACACAGCAGGTGGCATAGGAGCATAACTAGTCTCCAAGGACAAATCACAGCATCTCAGATTCGGCAAAGGAGAATATTATTGGACATACTTAAAGTAAAGAATGCTTGAGGGTTTTTGTTTCTGTAACATTAATACAAACATACTATTTCAAACTTCATAGGCTAACATGTGGGTTGAAACTGAATTATTCAGATCTGTGGATATGTCCTGAATGTTTAGTGCAGTTATTGACTCAAGAAATGTACCAAATATATATTTTACACTTTATACTATGAGAGAAAATAGATAGGCCAAATCAAAAATCAGGCACAGCAGAAATGGTTTTTTTTCATTGTAGCAACTAACAGAAATATTGAAAGCTTTCCCCTGTTTCCTTCAGCCACATTATGCTAAGCAAAATCGAGGTGGTCTAATTTTGAGTTTCTTCCTCATACTTTCCTTTTGTCTCTTTGTAAACTTTTCTGAAAGTATCTCCATAATGGCCTGCTGATCCTTCTTTTCCTATACTCAAGGTTAAATCGATAATTTTTCAAACCACCTCTCCTATCAGAATCATTCCCTTCTCCCACACATGAAGACAATCCTGGCAATTCTCCAAAGGCAATGACAAATCTGGCAAAGAAGAACTAGACAGAGCTGTAAAGTACCCACTCTTCTTAAGCAACTATCAGGTACAAAGAATCTAATTTTTTTTTAAAAAAAAATTATCCTGAGGGGATGTGGCTGTACAAATTTAAGAAAAAATCGATGATGAGGTGTGATTCAAAGATGTCTGTTATCTCCTAGCAAAACCTCTTCGATTCAGTCTAGTCCTTCCAGTGAATAAGATACTTTAAGTGTCCCTATATCTAGAATCCAGAATACATTCTACTTTATAGTCTAGAATCAGGGTAAAGGGCCAGGAAGAACAGATGCTTCATGCAAGGGACAAGGCAGCTCCTCATGAAGAAGGAGCAGCTGGTGGAGTATCAAATGAATCCTTGTTGAACCAGACAATTGTAGATGGAAGGCTACTTGGTTAACATGATTTGTAATTAGGAAGAAGTCAATAAACTCTGAATTCTTGGATGGGTAAGAGGAAGGTAAAATTTTACAGAAAGCCACACTGAATCCTCCATCTCAATCTTGTCTATTCTTTTCCTTGTCCTAGCAGTTTCTTTAAGAGAAGGAGAACAGCCTAGAGTATTTCTTCTGGAGAAAGAATATCCTGAGGAACAATGGAAGCAGAGCTTCAAAGGGAGCTGTAGCTCTAGACCATTTGAATGGGTGATGACATGATAGAAGAACGCAGCAAGTTGTTACAAAAGGCAATAACTCAGTACAGTTTCACTAACAGCCTAAAGTTCTGCTCAATTAAGATATTTTTCTTCTTTTATCGTCTGTTAGATGCTAGATGATGAGAAGATAATGAATGAATGTGGATGTTCAGTAATAGAAAGGCTCCTTCCCCAACCTGGAGATCATGGGAATCATGATCCAAGATCACATGATTAATTAAGCTCCTATACCTATCATTTGAGCCAATGTTAATACTTCATTGTCACATATAAATGCCCTCCCAGCTCAACATATCAGCCTAGCACCACAAGGGTTAACACACTCACCTCTTGCCTCTGACCATCCCCCTGACCACTCCTTACCTGAGGCTCCGCCCATGGGGTATTTAAGGTTGTCCCTCGCCGCTCCACGTGCAGTTGTTGAAGATACCTGTAAGAATGAAACATCAGTGAATAAAGTGTAACCTGCTTGAACCACGTGGTCTCTGTATTGGTTATTGGGCTCAATCCAGAACATCTGTAACATTCATGAGGAATAAAAGGTTAATACCTCATCAGGAAGAAAATGAGCCATCTTGATAAGCAAATCCACTTGTTGATGATGTCCAATGATTCCACACAACTTGTTCGGCAGACAGCAAGGTACCTCGTGGTTCTGTCACTATATTCAAGTTTCAATGCCTCCCTGGTGATAGAGCGGTGAGATGGTCAAGATTGCTGTAAGTCTATCAAGGTCAAAAATTAAGCATGGCAGAGAAATCTTTATTGTAGAAAGGTAAAGAAAGCCTATCCAAGGGCAGAAAATGATGACAACCATTCATTCAATGGCCATTCTATGTTACAATGGCACTGAAAAAAGTGATTTCTGGCTGTTTTTCACACTTAAAACTATTGTAGCTTCCTCGTGATCATGTAATCAAAATTGGCAACTGGCATATCTTTATGAAGATTGTAGCATCCTGGGGTCATGCGATCACCTTTTGTGATCTTCTGACAAGCAAAGTCAATGGGGAAGCCAGATTCACTTAACAACCGTGTTACCTACTTAACAACTGGTTCCCTTAATATCTGTGGCAAGAAAAGTTGTAAAATGGGACAAAACTCATTCAACAACTGTCTTCCTTAGCAATGGTAGTTTTGAGCTCAGTTGTGGTCAAAGGACTATCTGTATTGAGTATTTTGTATTGCTGGCATCTCAAAATAATTGCAAAGGTGCCTAGGAGTGACAGTCGAAGTGTATTTCACACAACCAGAGCAAGCGGTGGAGGGATTTGATTTATTTGAAAGGCTAGGAATAACCCATTTTCTGATAACACTGAGGGAGGGAAGCATAACAAAAATCTCTCTATACCCTCTGACATTAGCCTTTTCTCTATGGAAGAAGACATAGGGAGTCGCTGCTGCTTTATTAGATGCATGGTTTACCCAAACATGCTTCAGGCAAACCCACTCAGTCAGAGACTGTCCCTCCTTATATTTTATCTTTTTCCAGAGAGTAGCAAAGGCAGAATGTAGAGAAAAACAATCCAATCTTTTTTTTTGGGGGGGGGGGGGAAGAAAAGCAAAATGAGAGGGATTGGAGTGGACCTCTGGTGGGGCCAGGATGTGAGACCTGCCGGTTGAAGATTCGATAATGGTCTGAAATAGACTTTTCATACATTATAATTTATTTTCAGGTTAATAAAAATTAGAAGCTTTACTTAAAAGTTAAAAGCTGTGATTGGTACAATTTATTTTCTGCTATTTATTTAGTAGGTAAAATGCCCAATTGATGTGTCATTTCTCCAGCAATATTAAAATCTAATTCTTAAAGAATGCATTTTTTTCCCCATACAATTTTGGGAAAAGATGTAAAAGAGCTTGTATATAAGACCACTTATTAAAGCAAAACTTGGATCTGTTATGAATGTATTTGTGTCCTCTCCTGTCCTGCTTTTATCCTTTCAGGACATATTTTCATTCTTGTGTTTTGGCACCACATAACATAAATGCCTCCTTCCTTTTTAAATTCTTTTACTAAAAGGTCAAATCTGGGTTGGCAATCCTGCCGCAGATGTTTTGAAGAGTTTCATATTTCAATAGCTATAGACGTTGAAATCGGTGAGCCAAACAGATTCTATGCTGTTTCTCATGTTATGTTTTACAACTAAGAAGAGGGTATTGACATGAGCAATTCACATGTCCTCAAAGAACCTCATATATTTTTGTTTGAATCAATAATACATGGATCTGTATTTCAAGCAGATCCATGAAATATGAACATATTCTAAGATGTTACTGCTCACAGCTAAGAGGAGGATGCTGATAAACATATCTGTTCTTTAGACAAGAGTCTGTCTTGGTTTTGTAGATATGAGAATGATTTGTGCTCATGGTTTCAATCCCTACCATCACAGATTTAAGCAGTTTATATTCAGGATTACATCTGATGCTTTCAAAAAGTTATAGCTGTATCTTTCTTTAAATGTCCACAAATCACATTGAAGGATAGCATAAAAATTGGAAAAGGGTCTGCAGCTTCAGAGAACCATGGAGGACATGGATCATTTAGACCCTTCCCAGATGGGTTTCAGGGTGGGAATGGAAGTGGGGGAAAAAAAACTTACTTATACTTACAGATTGCTTCTAGTGGAGTGAGATGAGGTGGTGAGAGATAGATCTTGTTTCTTCTCAGTCTCTCAGAAGTATTCATGATATCCTCCTGGACCAGCTCAGGAACTGGGAATAAGAAGCAAGGTGTGGTGCTATGGTTCTCCTTCCAGGATCAGTTCCAGGTAGTTTTGACAGGGGGAGAGAGAGAGAGAGAGAGGCCTAGCCTAAAACTCTTATATAGGGTCCTTCAAAACTCTATATTCTTCCTGCTCCTGTTTAAAATGTACATGAAGCTATTGGGTAAAGTCATTCATCAACATGGGATGAAGTATTATATCATCAGTTCAATGATTATGCTCAGTTATATATCTCTATTATAAGCCAATTAAACACTGCTTTTGGAGTTCTTATTTAGAAGTTATAGAGTTCTGGATGGAGAAGAACAGGCTTCAGCTCAACATTAGCAAAAGTTCTTTAAGTTTTAGACTCCTGGATCTCAAGTTTTTCTATGTTTGTAGATGATAGATGGAATACCACTGCTTCCACCCAGATTGGTACACAATTTGAGAGTCCTCCTAGATTCACAGACATTGTTTGAAGAATAGGCAGCAACAGGAAGTCCTGTTCATGGTAACTCATGCCTTATCCACCTTATGAAAAGGTTACTTCAATGTGGACAAGGTAAAAATCCATCTACATGATCATTTGTTTTTATAAATTTATCCTAGAGTGCCATGATTCTACTTTTATTCTTGTTTTAACTAATTTGGATCCTATGTTCTCTATCCAGAGTCACATTGGTGAGATGGCTAACTCTAAAATTAATGTGATATAATAAATGCATGCATAAATACATAGCATCTTATGGGCACAGTGTTAAACAGAAGTAGGAATTAACCAGTGGGAGGGGGAAAAAAGATAAAACAATTAATTTGATTCACTATCTTAAATCTCCTAAAAGTTATAACCCTGTACATCAAAAAAGCCTAATTGCTACATATAGCAGCTCACTAAAGACTCCAAATGAGAGAAAACAGTCCCTAGGATGCTTAATGGGCAACTCCCCAAAAGATAACACTTGATCCTCTTGAATTTTAATAACTTCTCATTGGAATCTAATAATTCTAATTTTGGTTAAGATCAGAGTGTGTTGTAGTGGCTTTTTCTTTTCCAGCTCCACCATCCAAGGGTTTTGGGAAATCTTTTGCACTTTGATGTCACTTCAGTTTTGTTTCCCCTTGCTAGAAATCATGGTTGGAGATTTATGTCTAAATGTCTCCATAATGTCTCCTCCTCTGCTCTTTAGCTTAAAATTTCCTTTTTACATTAAGCTTTTGTCTCATTTGTCAAGATTCCAAGTAATACATCCATAGCAAACAGAACTCCGAGGCAGGTAGATTCCTCAAAGAATAGTTTTATTGGATATATCATATTGGCACAGGCTGGTGAAAACCAACTCTGAATGTTCCCATGGTTTTCACCTAATTAAAAGTAAAAGTTTTCTCCCTTCCCCAAATAATTAGTCACATGATCCAATCAGGGTTCCATCTAGTTGCCTGGTAACTTCACTCCTCCTTTCTCCTGCCACCTGTGGGAATGTCCTTGGTTCCCAGGGGAAAGTATTTTATTTGGCTACAAAACCCCAGCTATTTCTACCCCCCCCCCCCATCCCTTAGCTCCAGTGTGGCAACACTGAATCCTCAAAATGGCCATGGTCAGGTCAGCTTCAGGGTTGATATAATTCTTTCTTCAGCCAAAATTACATAAATTCAGTAGTCACTTTTCCTAGTGAAATAGGGAGCATATAAATTGAATGAATATACCTAATTCGATTAATACCTATCCTAGCCCTGATATACCTGCTTTTGTTTTCTTCCCCTTCATCTTATGTCATAGTTCACTTCTGTTGTCACGTACAATCTATACCAGAGATTTGAGGGGACAAGACTTCAATCCTTGATTTCATTGTAAACAAAGCTTTCATTTCATACACAGCAGTAATGAACAGTAACAGAATTTTTTTCTAAAGATTCCATTAACTGTGTTTCAGGAAATCTACCACAATTTTGGGATCCTTGGAAACCTATTGCAGTGTTTTGCTTAGCCAGTTGAAAGGAATCAAGCATTCTTGCTATTACTTCATTCTCTCAGCTAACAGTTATGAATTACAATCTGGAATATCTTACTGGAATCTCTAAAGAAAGTAATACAGTAATAGGACAGCATAAAACACTGACAGGATATTGCTTTCATTCCTGAATACATATTGATAATACCAAAATGTTAGACTGATGAACTTCTGGTCTATTCCTCAGCAAGGCTCTTCTAATTCTTTTAATATATCAAATGCTGACATTATACTCTACTTCATTAAATAAAATCTTCCAGCAGTCAAGGAAGGCATACACGAATTCTATATTTCGTGGGTATAGCTGACTGAGACATTTCTTTCCCTAGTGAATTAACTTAACTGTATGCTGGCAGTCCAGAATCTAGGGTATTTTAGGCAATTGTCTTGATAGTCATGTTTATAGTCCTCACAGCTTGTGAAATAGAACACTGTCACTCCTCTTTATAGATTTAGATTTTTATAGTTGAGATGAGGAGAAAAAAAAACCAATAACAGCCGGGTGCCCAAACAGGATTAATGTATACTGCATGAGTCAAAAAGAGGGCTGTGAAAATATTTACAGACCCCTTGCATCCTGGACATCAATTGTTTCAACTCTTACCCTCAAAACACTATTGAGCACTACACACCAGAACAACTAGACACAAGAAGAGTTTCTTCTCAAACGCCATCACTCTGTATAAATCAAATTAAAAAAAAAACAAAAACAAATAATTCCCTCAACGCTGTCAAACTATTCACCAAAGCTGCATTACTATTACTGTTAGTCTTCTCACCATTCCTATCGCCCATCTCCTCCCATTTATGACTGCATGACTGTAACTTTGTTGCTTGTATCCTTATGATTTTATTGATATTTATTGTTTCCTGATTGCTTATTTGTTCCATATGACTATCATTAAGTGTTGTACCTTATGATTCTTGACGAATGTATCTTGTCTTTTTATGTATACTGAGAGCATATGCACCAAAGACAAATTCCTTGTATTTGGCCAATTTGTTGGCCAATAAAGAATTCTATTCTGTTCTGTTCTATTCTATTTTGCCATCATGGACAGAAATAGAGGATCTGAACCTTTTGCCTTTCCTTTAGGGACATGGAGATTTACATGAAAGGGAGATTGTGACAAGATATAATTCCTAGAAAGGACTTGTTTCCAGAAGGAGTCATTGGGGAAGAAGCTGGACAGCTCTATTTTTAAGGTATCTTCCATGCATTATATATTACATCATTCAAAACATGATTCTAGGCTGCTGATTGTGTTATTTTAGAGGTTAAGAGTTAGTTCCTCTGAGTTGTTTAATCCAGGCAGTTTTGCACAACATGCTAAACTAGGATTAATAAAAAAGCAACTGTAGAATTTATAAGACATACTACACGTTTAAAAAAATTGCTACTGTAGCTCCGCAAGGGAAATGGCAAAGCTCAATCTCACAACAGACTGAATGACAACCTCATTTTAATCTAATCTAGCATGTTGTGCCATCCCATTCATAAAGAAAGGTCCTTTATTCATTCATAAGGTCTTTTATTCATTCATAATGGAAATGGCAAAGAATAGGAAACGGACTTGTCAGTCTGTTAAATGGCTCCTTAGCATGAAAAAAGATCAAGTGTTATAAGATCACTTAGCTAAACACTTCCCAGGGCAACTTCTCTGATTAAGGGTTTGCAAGAGTTATTGAGTTTTAAATTAGGGAACCTTTAATAAAACAGTAGAATGTTCTTATCTGATTGCCCCAGTATTGATTATACTAAAGAGAGTTATCCTCAAATCAAGGCCAATAGTTTTACATATACTTAAAAGAAATATGATTCACTGTTAGAATTCCTGTAAAGTGATTTTACTCATTAAGTTTATATGACATAGTCACAGAGAGTAAATAGAGACAATTAAGAATGTTGTCTGTTTCCCTCCCCAACAAAAGGACATTTTAAGATATATCTATTTATCTCTTCTATCTGTGATCCACTACTTCTCATGGTCTCCAATGGACATACAAAGAAAATCCCCTTTTAATAGAATGAGAAAATGAAAGCAAAGAATGTTTTATATAGATTTACTTACTCTGTTAGAATGAACAAGGTTATCACTATTGGTGGCAGAGTTCTTTGAGCATAATAGCAATAGCAATAGCACCAGTGGTGAGATTCAACATTTTTTACTACCAGTTCTGTGGGCGTGGCTTGGTGGTCATGTGACTGGGTGGGCGTGGCCAACTCAATGTTACTCATGGCAAAGGGTGCCTCACCTGGCCTCTCGAGCCCATGGGATACTGCAATGGTTGTAAGTGTGAAAAAGTCATATGTCATTTTTTTCAGTGCCATTGTAACTTTGAATGGTCACTAAATGAACTGTTGTAAATCAAAGATTACCTGTAAAAAAATACAAAAAACATTTTTGCTTGCAAAAAGATGCCCTAAGTACCAATCATTAGATTAGAAATACCTGCAAGCAGGAGTTACAAATCAGGCAGGGTGCCAGAGCACCTTGAGGAATTAAAATAATTAAAATTTCACCAAAAACCAGTTTTAGACCAAAAGTCAGAAAGGATATGTAAACTCACGTTTGAATGTCAATCTAGAAAGCCAAGGCTTTCTAGCTAGCCAAGAAGCCTTGCTGAATGTCATTCATCTTGGTTCCTTGTCTTTAAAAGCTTCTTTCTGGCAACTCTTCTTCTGCTTCGTTATTTAATTATTTCTTCAAAGTACTGATTATTTCATCCCAGTTGGAAGAACTCCAACAGGGGAGTATTTCCTCCCAACAGCAGTGTAAAAAGCTTAAAACAACCCTTCCCCTTTAAGAAAGTCAAGCAAAGTACAAGCAAAGAAAAAAAAAGTACCAGCAAAGAAAAAAAGTACCAGCAAAGAAAAAAAAAACCTCCGGAGAAGCTCCAGAGGCGACAGTAAGTCTAGGCATACTTCCAAGAATGTAATAAGGGTAATGGAGAGGCAGTTTCTGTAAGCATGGCAATAGAAATTAGGCTAGAAACAACACCAGAATGTTGTAATTCTTTATAGGAATAACCTGTAAAGTGGAAAAAAACAAAAGGAAATTTCTTCTAACAACCGGTTCTCTGAACTGCTTAGAAAATTAACTACCGGTTCTAGTGAATAGGTGCAAACCGGTAGAAACCCACCTCTGAATAGGACTTAGACTTATATACTGCTTTACCGTGCTTTATGGCCCTTTCTAAGCATTTACATGTAAAGCATATTGCCCCAACAATTTGGTTCCTCATTTGGAAGGATGGAAGGCTGAGTCAAGCCTGGTGAGATTTGCAGGCAGCCAGCAGGCGATAGAAGTAGCCTGCAGTACTGCAGTCTAACCACTGCACCACTTCAGCTAATAATGTAGTAATAATGCCCTCTAAAATATTTCCCAAAAAATCCATGGAAAATAGAACCTATGTCTTCATGCATATTTAAGTCAATTACCCTGAATGCACAATACTGTGAATGTCCCAAAGATACTTTTTCAAGAGGCAACTGGACTTCCTTGTTTTTCTTTGAAGATGTTTCACTTCTCAACCACAAAGTTTCTTCAGCTCTGACTGGATGATGAATGCAAGAATTTACATTCTTTTAGAGAGTTGTTGAGGCCACTTGGAGGTTTGTCTGTATCTTCAGAATCACCTGAATAGTGCAAATGGATGTGGAGTCTTCTTGGAACTGCTTAAAGGACTGTATTGTGGAGTTGTACTTCCTGCAGGATGTTTTCTGTCCTGTGTCCCTTCACTGCCAAGCACAGGCACAGGCCTCCAGGGATGGTCTGAGTCTGTATTTTCTGCATCTCAAACTGCAGCACAAATAATTCCTGTAGTCTGCAGTTCTTCTGGAAATCTGTTCATACTCCCACACCATTCGAAGGATGTTCATCCCAAAGTGCATAGCTAAATGTCTATGGAGATTCTCAGTTATCTAGGTCATGATTGCCCCAAAGGTTCTTTTTCAAGAGGCAATTGGACTTTCTGGGTTTTCTCTGAAGACATTTTGCTTCTCCTGCAACAAACTTTTTTTTAGCTCTGACTGGATGGTGGAGGATGGAAGGATTTATATTCCTTGCAGACAGCTGGTCATTTGCATTCTTTAAGAGACTTAATGAGGCCCACTTGGAGGTTTGTCAGTGTCCTTGGGGTCCTCAATGAATTTGTACTCTACATGAACCATTCACACTTTAGGTTGAGATGCAAATAGAGACTCATTTCTGGAGGCCTGTGCCTTTGTTCAGCAGTGAAGGGACACAGGGCAGAAAACATCCTGCGGAAAGCACAAATTCACACCACAGTCCTTTCAGCAGTTCCAAGAAGACTCCACGCCCATTTGCAGGTGACTCTGAGGACACTGAAGACAAACTTCCAAGTGAAAGAATACAAATGACCAGCTGTCTGCAAGGAATATAAACCCTTCCATTCCCCACCATGCAGTCAGAGCTCAAGAAGCTTCTTGGATGAGAAGCAAAATGTCTTTTAAAAAACAACCAAAAAAGTCGAATTGCAAAAGCACCTTTGGGACAACCATGGGCTGGATGACTGAGAATCTCCATAGACAATGCTGTGAATGAGGTATTAATATTCCCTTTTTAAAACAGAAATTTGAATATTTATCATACCTTGGGATGGATGTTTGAAAGTTTCAAGGGGAGTCCTTATGCCACTAAATCAGTGGGCAAAATTCTTGAAAATGGCTTTCAAGAGATGTGGCATCCAAGAAGTGGAAGAATCTCAATGAAAGGATCTTCTGACTCCTCTTATGTATTCCAGACACGCAGGAGGATTCATCTTCTATTTAATATCTGCTCTTCCTTCCGGTTCTCCATCCAGACATAATTATAACTATGTGTCAGGTAGTTATGGGACTTGGAAGTTTGGTTTTCTTATTTGTCACTGACTATTATTAAAACTAAAGCAACACTGAAGTATGGCTGTAGATCTTGCTAGATGTCCAGAATGAATTTTAACACTTTCAAAATATTTTAAGTAAAAACAAACATTCATCTTCCACAGCTTCATCATGAATCAAGATACTGATCTGGTTTGCATTACTACTTCTTGAATGGATGATTTAGAGATGTATGTAAGTAATCTTCCTTACCTGGATTCTCAATGTACTCCAGAGTAACTGTACAAAAAGGATATTTTATGGGAACTTTGAGATGTTTTTTTGCTGTATCTTGATTCATACAAGATCATCTTTCTGATGAAGGTGATCATCAGAAAGATGATGATTACTGATTTTGATAGTATTTGTTTCCTTTGAAAAAATAACTGTTGTGTTAAGTCAAAATAGGCAAGAAATTGTTATGAAACTACCTTTCCACTCTACATGAATTCAAATTGTGAAGATGATTAACATCCCAGGGTTCTGAAGGATGTGAACTCAGAATTTCTTTCACAGTTCCTGGAGCATGGGGGGAACTGTCAGAGGACAGGAAGGGGATATGGTTGCAATCATATGGTTGATATGGTTCCAATCTACAATCTACATTGTAGATTGGAACCATAGATTGTAGATTGTAGATTGTAGATCTACAATCTACATGGATTGGAACCATATCTATGGTTGATATGGTTCCAATCTACAAAAAAGAAGAAAAAACATGGAAACTATAGCTCAATTGGCTTGACATCAATACCTGTGAAAATCCTGGAAAAGATAATCAAGCAGGTTATTTATGAGCATCTAGAAATGAACAAAGTGATTATCAGAAGCCAACATGGGTTTGTGAAGAAACAGATCAAATCTTATTGCCTTCTTTGATAAAGTGATCAAATTAATGGATCAAGGAAATAATGGCCTGATTAAAAACTAGAATAGAGCTAGAAATAAGAATACACACCTTTATATAAAGTAAGAGTTAGATGGGAAGATTGGAAGTTGAAAGATGATATTATTAGATATGTTTAAATAGGATGACTGCTACTGGAATGGTGTATTGTGACTTTGAAGAACCAAATAATGAAGGTCTATGTCTTAATATAAAGTGTATTAACACTAGGATTAATAATGGTAGAAATAAGAAAAAGGGGGAATATTTAGAGGTTGAAAGATGATACGACTATGTATGCTTAAGAATATCATTGGCATTAAAATTGAACTTTGAAATATTGAATACCTACTCTAAAAAACAATCATGTATAATTACATAAGGTTGATTAACGCAACAACTATTATTATTACTATTATTGCTGTTTGTATCAAAATGAACTATAGCCACACTGTTCATGTATTGATATTGATATGTTTTTTTAAAATCCAATGAAACTAAAAAAAAAAAAGGAAATCTTATGGATATACTAGATCTACAGTGAGGCATTTAACAAAATAGACCACAACCCGTTTCTTGGTAAAATGGAACAATGTGAGATAGACAGTACCATCACCAGATAGATTTGCAATTGGCTGACCAACCACACTGTGTAGTCATCAGTGGAACTAAATCTCCATGGAGGGATGCATGGAGTGGAATGCATGCAGTGGGGTACCTCAAAGTTCTGTTTGGGGGCTTGGTTTTCAAGAAAAGATTGGACATCTGTTTGTCCAAGGTGATACAAAGTCTTCTGCCATGGTAGAAGATTGGACTAGAATAGTGATGGCTAACCTTTTTGGCACCGAGTACCAAAAGCGTGCACATGAATGTGCACACATAATGCAATGCATGTGCAACTCCATGCTCTTCCCCTCGTGTATGCGTGCACGCCCACCCTGCATGCACCCCTGCACATACCTCACATACGCGCATGTTACCCCATGCATGCATGCACAACCCCATGTGCCCCCCCTTGCATGCACATGCATCTCCTGCATGAGTCCCCCGACACATGCGCAACAGCTGGCTGGCGGGAGGTACGCGCGCATGCATGGCAAAGCTGAGCTGGGGTGATGGCTCATGTGCCCACAGAGAGGGCTCTGCATGCTACCTGTGGCACGCATACCATAGGTTTGCCATCAAGGGATTAGAAGATCTCCAACGTCTCCTACAATTCTATGATTCTAGTATGGTCTAGCCTAGCCTAGCCTAGTCTTTCTTTAGGAAATGTTTTAGACATTTCCCAATTACTTCCTATGCAAACTAAAAGGGCTGAAAATCTAACTTCATGTCTCCTGTTGATATTACTGCCATCCTGCCATGCTCTCTTCTGCTCTGGAAGGGAAATATATATCCAGATTTCTAAGTAGACTATCATCCTCTTCATTTCCTTGACTAAATTCTATTTTCAGGGGATTAACCAGACATTGGGCAATTTGAAAGAGTCACAATTTTATAGGTATGATATACAAGGTTGCTTGAAAGGTTCCTTGGGAAACTCTTGCTCCAGTCCCAACATCATCAATGATCCATGTAGTAATTCCACTTCATACAGTCAGTTCTTCAATTATTTACACATTCTAACATTTTTAGATTTGTGCGAGTTTTGCCAGATTTGCCTTCATGTTTGTGTGTGAGCTCCTGAAAAGGATCATAGAATTGGAGACGGTCAAAGTGATTGTAATAGCTATAAGATGATCTGTCATAGAGATAATCTATTCAGGTCAGGATCCACTAAAATATCTCTGTTAGATAACCAACCTCTGGTTGAAAATACACAATCATAAAATAAAAAGAAAACTCAAGATTCAGAGGCAAATCAGTGATTGAGATCTATAGCTTAGCAAGTATTTCATACCGGTTTCCAGTTTATGAAATAGAAATTCTTATAAAATATGTTTGCTTTCCTCATTTTTACCATTTTATATTCTGTAACGCAAGTGTTCCATTAACCTAATTGTTAAAAGAAAGTTATGCAATGTATTTGGAACACATGCAAAGTGTATTAATAAAAAAGCTAGCTTGTAGTAATACATATTGGTGACAAAAAGCTCTTAATTTATAGAGGTAGGAAATTACTGGGAGGGTTTTATAAGAAAATATACCTGTACATGGTGCGTGTAAGTTTGTGCATACCAAGTTGTGAAAACTGTGCATGGTGGAAATGTGGTAAGCAAATTTTTTTAAAAAACAGAATCCTTCATTTATTTTCTGGATCTTGAACAAGGCCTTCAATAATCTTCCCAGTTGTAAAATACTAGTTGCAAATACTACTTGCAAATACTATTTGCAAATACTACTTGCAAAACAAGCCTGTCCATGCATAGCAGGTGTTATGTCCTTATAAGGACATCCGCCTGGGATTGGCTGCAGATCCTTTCGGCGGGAGTTTTGAATCCCTGTCAGTGGGCGGTGCGTCTGCCGGAGTGTATATAAGGAGAGCTCCGGCAGCGCACAAGCCGTTCAGTTCTTGTTATTAAAACTTGTTACTTGAACCCTGCTGGTCACTTCTTCTTTCCTGCGCCGATCTAACACTGGCGACGAAGGTCTAGAGAAGAACCTCCGCGTGGCACGATCGCCATAACGAGCTGAAGTCACTCGACGCGGTCTGAGAAATGGCAACGCCGCAAGCGCCGTTCGCCTCACTGGCTCCCTTCAACCCCAGCCGGGAGAAGTGGAGTTCGTATATGATACGTTTCCGCCAATTCCTCCGGGGAAACGGCTACAACAACCTAGACGACGAGAGGAAGAGGGCTCTCTTCCTCGCTCACTGCGGCTCCGACGTTCTGGAACTCGCCGTCAACCTCGTCGCACCCAGGGACATTGAAGTTATGTCCTGGGTGGATCTGCAGACTGCCCTGCAAGACCACTATGCACCAACGGGCACCCCCATATCGAACCGCTTTACCTTCCGCCAACGTAATCAGAAGGAAGGCGAATCGCTTAAAGACTTTGTGGCGGCATTGCGTCAAATCGCTGCGAACTGCGAATTTGAGAACGTTGACAATGCCTTACGCGACGGGATCGTTTTCGGGATGAGAGATGCCAACCTCCAAAAGAAGTTCCTGAGCAGAAAAAGACTGTCACTGAAGGACGTTCTTGAGGAGGCTACGGCTGCTGAAACATCCGAAACCGCCGCTGCTGCCATGCTCCAGTCCCGAGGGATCCATAAGATCCGCAAACCGTCATCTGAATCGTCCGAGGACTCTGCCACACCAACCGATTCAGAGGGAGAGTCGACCGTTTTGAAAGTTTCCCGCCCACCTAGGCGGGAAATTCAAAAAGATGGCCGCCGCACCGCTCAGTGCGGCAGTTGCAAGGGACACCATCCCCGCCAATCCTGTCGCTGGCGGGATGCCACCTGCAGACGCTGTCTTAAGAGGGGGCACATCGCGGAGGCATGCAGAGCCTCTGATCCGGTTCCTGAATCGTTCAAGCCCCAGAATCCAGAAAGTCGTCGCGACTCCCAGAGGTCATCCAAACGGTCCTCAATCCAGCAAAATCGCGACGACCGCAACGGTTATCATGGCGGCGCTGTGAACCAGACAACGATCGCCCTCACCAGCACCAACAGTGCCACAAAATTCCACGTGACACTGTTGGCAGAAGGCTTGCCGTGCACTATGGAAGTCGACTCAGGCTCCGTCTATTCGATCATCGACTGGCACCAGGTCAAGAAACTGAAACCGAATCTCTCCAAGCGCCAACTTGAACCGCTACACTCCAAGCTGGTGGATTTCGGCGGCAACCCCATCGGCGTCATCGGGAGAACCAACCTCCGGATCGCCTTCAAGCAGTTCCAGGGCCAGCTTCCCATAACCGTCGTGGAGCATAGCCGCCCGACCCTGCTGGGCGTGGAGTGGTTCCAGCCGCTGGGGCTTTCTATTGGAGGCATCCACCAGATTAGCTCAGGCGAACTCGACTCACTCATCGGAGAGTTCCAAGAAGTCTTCGATGGTAAGTTAGGGACCTTTTCAGGGAAACCCATCTCCTTTAATCTGGACAAGGGGGTAACCCCAATTCGGCTCAAGCCCCGCCGGGTTCCATTTGCCTTGCGGGCTAAAGTAGACGCTCAGCTAGATAAGCTGATTGCCCAAGGTATCCTGGAACCCATCGATCATGCTTCATGGGAAACTCCCATTGTGACTCCCATGAAGCAGGATGGATCTGTGCGCATCTGCGCCGACTACAAAGTGACCATCAATAAGGCGTTGCCGCAGAGCGCATACCCCGTGCCAGTAGTGCAACATTTGCTGCACTCACTCGGCAAGGGCAAAATTTTTGCAAAACTGGACCTGGCCCAGGCTTACCAGCAACTGCCGGTAGATCAGGAAACGGCGGAGGCACAGACTATTGTCACCCATAGAGGCGCGTTTAAGTGCAACCGTCTCCAGTTTGGAGTCAGTGCAGCCCCAGGCATTTTCCAATCCATGATGGAACGCCTTCTCCAAGGCGTTCCAGGGGTGGTGCCTTATTTCGATGATGTACTGATCTCTGGGGACTCAAAGGCTCAACTCCTGGACCGGCTGAGGCTAGTTCTCCAGCGTTTCAGGGAGAAGGGCTTGAGAGTCCGGAGGGACAAGTGCATCATTGGGGTACAGGAAGTCGAGTTCCTGGGCTATCTGATAGATAGTTCTGGCATCCACCCCACCAAATCAAAAGTTAAAGCTATCCATGAAGCTCCCAGCCCCAAAAACAAAGCGGAGCTTCAGGCTTTCCTTGGATTGCTTAACTTCTACGCTATTTTCCTCCAGCAGAAAGCCACTGTTGCTGAGCCGCTCCATCGCTTGCTGGCGAAGGCGGTTTCCTGGAGGTGGGGACGTGAGGAAGAGTCTGCATTCAGAGCCGTTAAGCAACTCCTGACCTCTGACAGTGTGCTCATTCAATACAATGAGACACTGCCCCTCAGACTGACCTGTGACGCTTCCCCGTACGGAGTTGGCGCTGTGCTCAGCCACGAACTGCCTACCGGTCGTGAAGCCCCCATCGCATTTTTCTCAAAGACTATGTCTAGTGCTGAGCGCAACTACAGCCAACTGGACAAAGAGGCGTTGGCTATTGTTGCAGGGGTGAAGCGCTTCCACGAATACCTGTATGGACGGCAATTCACCATTGTCACCGATCACAAGCCTCTCCTCGGCCTACTAGCAGGGGACAAGCAGACCCCAGCATTCATGTCCCCCCGAATGACGCGCTGGTCCATATTCCTCGCCGGCTACTCCTACAGCCTCGTCCACCAGCCTGGTAAAGCCATCGCAAACGCCGACGCGTTGAGCAGGTGCCCATCCGCCGAATCTGTGGAAGACCCGGCCCCCACGCTCGAGCTGCTGCATATTGACAACGACAGCAACTGTCCCGTGACATCTGCCGACGTAGCGACGCACACGCGAGCTGACCCCATCCTCCGCCAAGTCCACTCCTGGGTCCTGAGAGGCTGGCCGACTCGAATTGACAGCGACGACTTCAGCCCGTTCAGCCGCAAGCAAGGGGAGCTGTCCACCATGCGCGGCTGTTTACTATGGGGAGATAGGGTGCTGATTCCCAGCACTCTTCAACGAAGGACTCTTACGGCGCTGCACAAAGGACACCCGGGTATTGTCCGGATGAAAGCCCTGGCACGGAGCTACGTCTGGTGGCCGACACTGGACAAAGACATTGAACATTGGGTCGCCAGGTGTAGCCCGTGCCAAGAAGTCAGAGCCGCCCCGCCTCAATCTGACCCGATGCCCTGGGAGACTCCGAGCTCCCCCTGGTCGCGCATTCACATAGACTTTGCGGGCCCCATTCATGGGCACCACCTCCTCATCGTGGTTGATGCCTACTCCAAGTGGTTGGAAGTCGTCCCCATGGCATCCACCACAACGGAAGCTACCATCCGTGCCCTCCGGCGCCTTTTCGCGACCCATGGACTCCCTGACGTTTTGGTCTCAGACAACGGGCCCCAACTTACGTCCGTGCCCATGGAAGCTTTCCTGGCTGGCTTGGGCATTCGCCATGCCCTTTCTGCCCCTTACAGACCGGCCGGAAATGGGCAGGCTGAACGGATGGTGCGGCTCACGAAGGAGTCGCTCGCCAAAATGGGCCCGGGTGACTGGCAGGAGCGCATTGACACTTTTTTGCTCACCCAGCATATCACGCCTCACTCTGCCACCCGAAAATGCCCCGCCGAGCTGTTAATGGGCAGGAGACTCCGGTCTCCCCTGGACAGACTGCACCCGCAATACTCCTCTGAGGTGCCCGCATCCGCCAGTCGCCAACTTCGCCAGTTTTCCGTCGGTGATGCCGTTTTCGCTCTGAATTTCCACGGCTCGCCGAAATGGCTTAAAGCTACAGTACACAGCACAACCGGTCCCAAATCCTACCGCGTTGAGCTGGACGATGGACAGATCGTGAGACGTCATCTCGACCAGCTCCGCAAAAGGTGGAGGGAAGTGAGCGAAAACCACCCCGACGAGGTAGGCCTAAACCACCCCGGCGCAGTAGGCCTAAACCACCCCGACGAGGTAGGCCTAAACCACCCCGGCACAGTAGGCCTAAACCACCCCGGCGCAGTAGGCCTAAACCACCCCGACGAGATAGGCCTAAACCACCCCGGTACAGTAGGCCTAAACCACCCCGACGAGGTAGGCCTAAACCACCCCGCCGAAGTAAGCCTAAACCACCCAGACGAGGGAGACCGGCGACCCGAGGGACGAACAAGCACCCCGGCACCTAGCCTAATACCAGATCCGGCAAGGCAAGTAGACCGGGGACAACCCAGCAGGGGAAGCCAATGTCAACCCTGCGAAGTAGGCAACCGGCAGCCCAGAGTTGGGGACCTCCAGCCATCAGTCCAGGAGACCCTACAACAACCCGCCAACCGCGCAGAAAACCAACCCTGCAAGGAAGGCCTCCACCACCCCGGCAGGGTAGGCCAGCACCAACCCGACCAGGTCGAGCAGCCCAGCGGCCAGAGGGAACATTCGACACCACCGCCAGACCAACCGCGCAGAGAGGGCCTACACCACCCCTGCAAGGTAGGCCTACGCCACCCCGACAGAGCCGACCAGTCACCATGTCCGTCCACCTGCCGCCCCGGGAGTAAGCCGGACTCGACCGGAGACCCCGGGGGCTTAACCCAACCACCACCGCCGGACTCGCACCCTGACCCAGACCGGCGCGACCCCAGCCCAAAGGGGACCCGAGGGAGACCCAGGGACCTACCGTGGCTCAGGAGTTCCGGACCGGCCAAGAACAGGGATCCACACCGGCGGCTCCACGATCCGTGCAGGAACGAGGCAGACCAGCATCGCCCGCAGGCGGAGGTCCGTGACCAGGCCGGAGGTTCGGACACAGTGCCCGCGTCCTCGACGGCCAGATCCAGCCCGGCACCGGGGAAGAAGCCCCGAGCAGAGCAGACACCCTCCGTCCGGGAGAGTGTCCATCTTGACTCTGAACTGCGCAGGTCTACGCGGGCACGTAGACGTCCTGTTTATCTTAGTGACTATTTCCCTGATCGACTGACTAAGAACTAGGGGGGAGGAGTGTTATGTCCTTATAAGGACATCCGCCTGGGATTGGCTGCAGATCCTTTCGGCGGGAGTTTTGAATCCCTGTCAGTGGGCGGTGCGTCTGCCGGAGTGTATATAAGGAGAGCTCCGGCAGCGCACAAGCCGTTCAGTTCTTGTTATTAAAACTTGTTACTTGAACCCTGCTGGTCACTTCTTCTTTCCTGCGCCGATCTAACAGCAGGAAATTTTTTCCATGCATAGCAGGAAAAAATTGTAAATTGCTGAAATTGAAAGAACCACAGTTGTTGAACTTCTGTTGGATTCAAATTAAGAAAGACACAGATATTCCTTTCTGCAATGTGAACTAAGTTATGAAGAAGCTTTTTTTTTCTTTTGACAAGTCTGATACACAGTTATCTTGGTGTTACTTCATATATTTCTGAAAAAACTTGGAAGTGTCTGTTTTATAAAACCATAAATAAGGGAGAAACTTCGGTAACCATCTCTTTTCAGTCCCTAGGAGTCACTAGCATCCTTCATGGAAATATAGCTGGCATTTTTTTCTCAAAAACATCAAGAGAAAAATAGTTGCACGGTCTTATGAAAAATTGCTGTGACATCCTATTTAAGTTAGTAGTTACTTAAGTATTTAATGCACCTTTAAACTCCATTTAGTGATGGAAAAAATACTCTCAACCTGCATTCGAATAAATTGGGTCTTATCAACCATTCCTTGCAAAGCTTTTGTATATGTGTGGGTGTATGGATGTGTGTATAGGTGTGGGTGTGCATGCGCACACACAAACCCACACACATACATACATACAAACAAACACAAACATAAGCAATTATTTCCAGGTTTCTGTGCCAAAGCCCACCTTCCCAAGGAAATTTATGTTTGCAATATCTTGTGGATTATTATAATTTTACATGAATAGCCCTGAGCATTGCTTTATAATGGAAGAATGAGATTTAAACATGTTCACAAAATTAATAAGCAAATATCTATTACATAAATAAATGGGCTTCTCTAATAAGAGAGCTGGTTTAGTCCGGCATAAATTTTGTGTAAGTATTTAAAATGCATTGTGAGGGTCACCACAAAATAATACACAGAATTTAGTTGACTGTGCCTTTAGTTTCTGTCATCCAGGGTTTTTTTTGTTTTGTTTTGTTTTGTTTTGTTTTTTCTTTTCTTTTGTTTTGTTTTGTTGATGTGGTGACAGTTTTATTTCTCATGTATTTCTACAAGGTTACATGTACTTTAACATTTATAATATTTATGAATGTTCCTAGTGGGTTTTATTATTTCACTGGTGAATTTCTCATTAAACGATTTGATGCACCTTGGATTTAACTACATGTTTTATTCTTCTATCATTTTAATGGTGTTTATAAACCCCATTTTAACAGTTGTTGAGATAAGACAGAAGGCTAGCTCTACCACTAGGTAAAGTAAGGCACCAGTTTAGGTCAATAGAGCTGTTCCAGATGGCATTTGAAGGGTAAATGGACACTCATATAATCTGGTTATTATATTGATAACATACTATTCATGTTGATTCTATGTTTTTAATCATATCTTTTTATGCTTTTTATGCTACTAGGAGTTGTTTTAGAATAGACTTATTATTAAGGGGTAAATTTTATGCATCAAATATAGGGAATGCCAGTGAAGCATTAAAGAACAATGTGTGCCTTTGTGATTCAACCTTAAGCCTCTAATGACATAAAATAAGTTTTCCCATTTCCTGTTCCTGTCAGTTTTGTTAAGTTTAGTGCATGGAATATAACAGCAACTGATAGCACAAGTGACAAGATTCCAATGATAAGCAAGCCTAGGACTCACAGGCCAGCAGGAAATTAAGGTAGTTTGTGATCAAGGTGTCTCCCCTGCCAGGTAATAACATTCAAATACATGTCAGAAGAAAGTGACAAACTACCAGTGGTGGGTAGTCCTGGTTCTCTCTGGTTCCGGTAGTAAAAGCAGCAGGAGGTTCCACCCACCTGCCCTGACATCATATTTTGTGATCTGTGCATGCACAGAAGCGTGAATACAAAGCCAGCACATGTGCAAAGCCAGTGCATGCAGCCGCTCCTGTTGCAAACCAGTAGTAAAGGTAAGTAGGACCCACCCCTGCAAATTACTCCTGTGCTGCTTTCAAGAAAACTGTATCAATATATCTATCTATCAGGAATCAAGCTGAACTTAAGGGGATGATGACCTACACAGAATGGGAGGAAAAACCTTTGCCTCAGGTAGAAAAAGGTCTTAGCAGAGCCTTGTACAGGATTGGGTTGGGTTGGGTTGGGTTGGGTTGGGTTGGGTTGGATTAGATTAGATTAGATTAGATTAGATTAGATTAGATTAGATTAGATTAGATTAGTAGATGGAGAGGTAGATAGAAATAGATGAGAGACAGATGAGAGGGAAGGAGAGAGCTTGAGATGTATGATAGTTTTTTGATGGGACAATCAGTCTATTATGTTTAGAGTTAAATTTACAGTAGGATTTAGGTTTAGGTATAAGTATAGGCTGAAGGTTAGGTTTAGACATCGGTTTAGGATTAGGGTTAGGGTTAGGGTTAGAGGTGGATTAGGGTTGTGGTTGTCATTAGGGTTAGGACTAGGTTTGGGCTCAGGTTAAAATAGGAATTAGGGTTGGTCTTGGGCTTGGGTTTGGGTTAGGGTTAGGGTTAAGGTTAAGTTAGGACTCCATGAATTTGGAGAGTAGAATAAGAGATTACTAATGGATTCACAGAAAGATGGTATAGTTAGGTGACCTCTCAGATTAGTCTGCATTTCCTGGTAAACTACATGGGAAAATCCCATAGGAGTAGAAATACATTTAAAGTTAGAGAAAGGATTCGAGTTATGGTTAGGATTTTGATTAGGGTTAGAGTTAATGTTGTGGTTAGGGTTAAGGTTCTGTGAATTCAGAGATTAAAGTAGAGTTTAAAAATGGAATTATAGACCTACAGCATGTTTAGGAGGCTTCATAGATTTTGAATCTACCTTGTCTGCAGTTACTAATAAACCACATGGAAAACCTCATTGCGGTAGAAATATAATTTAGGGTTAGTCCCAGGGGTGAAATTCAGCAGGTTCTGACAGGTTCTGGAGAACCAGTAGCGGAAATTTTGAGAAGTTCGGAGAACCGGCAAATACCACCTCTGGCTGGCCCCAAAGTGGGGTGGGAATGGAGATTTTGCAGTATCCTTCCCCTGCCACACCCACCAAGCCACACCATGCCCACAGAACTGGTAGTAAAAAAAATTGAATTTCACCACTGGTTAGTCTTTCGTAAATTTGGAGAGTATTTTCCCATGCATTTCACTGTCATTCACCAATATGTGCAAACACAAAGCTATCATTCTACCCCTAACTCTAATCCTAACCCTATTTCAGTTTTACTGGGAATAGGATTTTTTCATGTAATTTATAGTGATCCAAAAATAGGTTCGAATGCAAAGTTCACAGCTTCATTTTTCTTGAAGAGCCTTTGCAAATCTAATCCTGATCTCAGTTTTCAGTTCTGATTGTAAGGGTTTAACTCTAACCCTAATCATAATTCTAGTGTAATTTTGACTGGAAATGGGATTTCCCATGTATTTTACTGTGGTTCACAAATAAAATAAAAAAATAAATTTAAAAAGATGTGCAACACCAGTTTTTGGCTTTGACTCCCCCCCAAAAATTAACCTCAACTTCAACCCTATTCCTAATCTTAGCTTAATTTTCACTTGAACTGGAGTTTCCACATGCAGTTTAGTGTGGTACACAAATAAGTCAGAACAGGAAGCTGTCACCTTCGCTTTCATTAGAGATATTTTGCAACTCCAAAATTGATGACAGTTTTCAGCTCTTACACACAATATCTTCATCTCATTCCCATTTGATTTACATGCAATCAGCTTTTGTGTCTGAAAACTATCAACTAATACAATTCATTTTGAAGCTATTTCATTTCTTTCAAGGAACAGTGAAGTGCAAAGTGTAGTTTCTTTTCTTAATGGAAGTGAAGGGGGGGATTACATTCTAATCAGCTCACAAAATATTGACAGAAATCAAAGAAAGATTGAAAAGTTGTGAGCCACAGATGCACATGGATTTGCCAGCTGGCAAGTTATCCTGATCTTTGCCAAGCTGCAGACACTTAGTTTTAGCTCATTTTATTAAGGTTTGAAAAATTAATTGAAAGAAACGAAGAGCTGAAAAGTATACCTGAAATTAATCTGTTTTTATTGAATCACATCACATATGACTTTGTGTGTGTGCTCTACAAATCTCTGTCAGATTATATTGACTACAAACCATTGGAGAGAAATTGTGAGTTTCTTGACATCTTCAGGAAACCAATTTTGTTTCTGAGAAGGATGTAACTCATAGCCCAACAAAATCAATTCATTGTGTGCATTTGTTAATCAGTAGGGATTGTCCGACATGCCCACCCCTAACTCGCATTTTGCCTAGCTCACTTGGGGGAAAAAGCCCTTAAATGCAATTTTCCAGGCATGTGAATTTGCAGATATGCTACACTTTTAAGGATTTGCTGGAAAATAACACTTCGCTATTTTGGCTCCATTAAAGCTTTCAGAGCTTCTCACTACATTTGCTTTTCAAAGACAATTTTTCCATGCAAATGTCATCTGACCAACCAACAAATAAGGCTTAAGAACAATCTCTGTGTGCTCCAAAACCAACGAATATGGACAGCATTATCCTGAAAGTGCATTTTTTAAAAAAATTGTAGATAGTGAGGGCAAAGTTGGCTTTAAAATTCACTGGGATGTTTTGCGAATGGGAAAGCTTGTGGTATAGCCAGTGGTGGGTTTCAAAATTTTTTACTACCGGTTCTGTGGGTATGGCTTGGTGGATGTGGCATTGCTTGGTGGGCGTGGCAAGGGAAGGATGCTGTCAAATTTCCATTCCCACCCCACTCCAGAGAAAGGTTACTGCAAAACCCCCATTTCCTCCTGATCAGCTAGGACTCGGGAGGCAGAGAATAGATTGGGGTGAGGCCAGTCAGAGGTGGTATTTACTGGTTCTCCAAACTACTCAAAATTTCTGCTACCAGTTCTCCAGAACTGCTGAAACCCACCTCTGGGTATAGCAGACTTCACTGTTGATCTGCTTTTTCCTTAACTGCTAATCTATAAAGCAGTCACTATCATTCCTTGCATTGTTTCCCAGTCCCAAAAATAAATAAATCCAGATTCTACTTTATCTTAAGTAAATCTGGAAGTTGTTAATTACAGGGGGAGGGAGGGAGGGAAGGAGGAAGGAAGGAAGGAAGGAAGGAAGGAAGGAAGGAAGGAGATGCTGTGGATGAGTTGATGGTGCTAAGCCATGAGAAGCATAGCCAATCAAAATCAGCATTCCTCCAATGCAAGCAAAAGAAAACAGTAGCAAACTTGTCATTCCATCTATTTTAATTTCCTTGTTGCAGTCCCTGCATGTAATCTGACCTTCTTAGAATCTGCTGTATCCAGCTGTCTGCACAACAGGCTCATTCATGGCTTTGCAGAGAAGGAAGGGGAGGAGGGAATAAACCCATCCCATAGAACTACAAACACAGGAAAACTAGGAAGTTTCAACATGTTCCCAAGGAAGCTTCATAAACCTACCAATTCTTGACAAAGGGCATCTGCAATTTGATGCATTAACTAAATGCAATTGAGTGGCAGTTGAGTTGAAATGTTTTATTGCTTTATTAAAGGAGGAAACCCTCCCACCCACCCCCAACCCCTCATGTCACTGGAAAGAAACAAAAATAGAACAGACACTTACTTCCTCTCTCTCCAATTTCCTCTTGTTGTTGTTTTCAAGCAACTACAATGAGGTCTTGCATACAGTATGCTTCAGGAATTCAGTGGACTCCCAAAATCAGTTCTAACAGGAAGCATGTGTCACCACACAATAGCTAAGAGCACTTGCTTTTCATTTAAAAAAAAATTTTTTTTTGAAAGGAATGATGGCTGTGTGGGGGTTGGGGACACTTTGAAAATTGATCATTTGCAGTTCCCTAGGGACCTAGCTTTTCTATGAAAGCCAGCATTAGGCTGCTCAATCAATCAATCAATCAATTACTCTCTACAGATGTGCAGCATGGATGGTAAATGCAAAGAAAAACCCAAAATAAGAAATCCAGTTAGTTGTATAGTAGCTTTCCCAGATTTGTCACCTTCCACAAGTCTTCAGATTTGATCATTTTAGTTGGCATGGCATTATCTGGAAATTACTAAACTTGTAGTCCCAGGTTTATGGGAGGCACCAGGATGAGAAAAATTGTTGATAAACAGGGCTTAATCATACAGCGCCAGTTGTTTTTTTTTTTATTGCTTCCTGGAATGTTGTGTGATCATTCCAGGAAACAATGGAGAAAAAGACAGAAATGTATCTCCAAAGGACTTTAAAATAAAAAAGTTTTCTTGGCCTGTTCATACATTTTTTTTAATGTCAATGTGATTTTTGTCCATCTCTATTCAATCTGACCATTTTTTACTTCTTTCTTTGTTTGTTTTTATTAAAGCCAAGCCTTACAAAATCTTTGTTACAGCATGCATTAGGAACAATCAAATTTTTAAGGATTGACAGTTCACTATTCTCTCCTATCTTTCTTTCGTGGCACATTTCTGAGCCCCTGAAGTAAGCAATAATAACAAGATTGGAGAAGGCATTCAAAATAAGTTTCCAATCAAATATTAAGACAGTGTACAAGTATTATTTTATTTTGACCAATATATGTTCCCACCAGAGGTGGGTTTCAGTAGGTTCTGACCAGTTCTGGAGAACCGGTAGCAGAAATTTTGAGTAGTTCAGAAAACCAGTAACAGAAATTTCGAGTAGTTCGGAGAACTGGTAAATACCACCTCTGACTGGCCCTGCCCCCATCTATTCTCTGCTTCCCAAGTCCCAGCTGATCAGGAGGAAATGGAGATTTTACAGTATCCTTCCCCTGCCACACACCCCAAGCCATGCCCACCAAGCAATGCCACGCCCACCAAGCCACACCCACAGAACCAGTAGTAAATATATTTGAATCCCACCACTGGTTCCCACACATTTGGAGGGTTATAAAAACATGCAAATGTTACTATTTTCTGGCTACTTTTATCTGCCCATTTTTAAAAACTCATCTAAGATTTTTCACATCCGAAGCATCTCACAGCAGAAAACTTAATTTTGGTTGAAGATAACCTTACTGCTTTAAGGTAACCTACTGAATAGAACCTTTGAAACTACATTACTGCCCCCACAAAGGTCAGAAGACTCTATTATTGTAATCTAAAGGCTATTCAGTCAGCAAATGGCATCCAAAATGTATCTGGCAGCTGAACTTCAGTCCCTAGTGGGAGACTGCCTGTTCAGATCATATAGTTTTAACATGAATTCATGCATTTAAAGAACCAGGGTTATTGAAACTGTAAACACCTCTGACCTCCTCATGGAAATATTTGGTCCTCAGAAGAAGTCACTGAAGCTATAGTATCAATTTTAGGTCATTCCTTGGAATGTGACTTCTGGAAGCAAGCATATTTTGCCCAGCCTTCCAGAGAAGGGAAGGAGAAAAGCTTGGCTGTCAAAGAAGTGAGGAATTCAATAATTGTTCCAAAGAGGAAAGGAATATGATGGTGATGAGTGACTCTTTGTTGAGTCATCAATCTACAGACCAGGCAAGGAGGTATGACATCTCCCAGGAGTAAAGATCTAGGATATCATGAGAGACTGATCTGACTAAGGAAATCTACTGGCCAGAATCTTTTTCATCTGTTTCCTGTTGAGACAAATGACACTGTCAGAAAGATCCTCAAAAATATTTAGTTAGGTGCAGTGGTGGGATTCAGCCAGTTCACACCCCTTCAGGAGAACCAGTTGTTAACTTTCTGAGCAGTTTGGCAAACTGGTTGTTGGAATAAATCATTAACACCAGTTGTTAAATTACTTGAATCCTACCACTGGTTAGGTGAGAAGGCAAGAGTTTGCAACACAGGTAACGGTTTTGTCCATACTCCAGCTGAAGGTCATTGTTCAAGAAAGGAAAAGAAGATTTTGGAAATAAATTGTTCATTTAAGGGATGATATCATCCAGAAAATTAAGGAGCCTGGGTAGCGTAGGGGGGTAATGCCTCCTACTAAGGCAGCATTTAAGATCCAGCTACCTGCAATTACTGGCGAGTTCAATCCCAGCCAGGCTCAAGGTCGACTCAGCCTTCCATCCTTTATAAGGTGGGTAAATTGAGGACCCAGTTTGTTGGGGGCAATAAGCTGACATTATATAAATATAAATATACAAAAGTATGAAGGCTATTGCTTAACGCATTGTAAGCCGCCGTGAGTCTCTGGAGAAGGGCGGCATATAAATCAAATTTATAAAAAAAAAATTGATCTTGGCCCATAACTATACTATCTACAGAAAGGGTTTCTGATAAAAAAATGGGCTTCTCTTATGGTTACTACAGGCCACCAACCAAGAAGTTATCGATTAAATCTTCACACATCTTCAGATAGCTAACGTGTCCAGGAAACAAAGCACTATAGTAATGGAGTATTTTAGGTAAGCCCAAAGCAATTGAGAATCAAATTCTTCAGAAGTTGAAAAACTAATAGGTCCTTGAGATGATTGCAAACAATTTTATTGTCCAAACAAGTAGAGAAATGAATCAGAGGATTGGCAGGGAAGAAAGGTGAGGAAGTTGTAGGAACCTTGGGAAAGAGTAACCATGTGATCATAACATTTGCTATATCAAAGGCAAAAAGAACTGAAAGTAGTCAAATTATGTTCTGGAATTCAAAAGACTTGACTTTAATTAGATAAGGGGGAAAAGTAGGAAGGAATCCAGGGATGGAATTCCAGAATATCTTAAACTTATACTTAAACTTTGGGTACCATGCAACAAAATGTTTACATTTTTATTTGAAAATATTACTGATAAATATTACTAAATATTACTATTTATTTGAAAATATTTGAAAACATTTTTATTTGAAAATATTGCATACTAGCATGCAATTCTGTTCATGTTATTCTGTCAGTAAATCCCTTAAAAATTCCTAAGTCATTTTTTAGAGCATGTACAGATAGAATGGGAATAAGTTCCCATTTCAAGTTCATGAAATCTTTGCTTTTTATAGGATATTTATTTGAAATGGGGAGGGCACTCTCTTTTTTTCACTGTTCCCCTAAATTCTTCCAGGTTGTGTGCAAAATAAAGTCAAAGGAGCAATAATAGGTATTTCAGATGTCCCACAAAGGGTTAACATTTCAATACATATACACCCTTACCCAACAAAAAGATTTGCTTAGCTAGTGTTAATAAATGAATTCACCACATTTTGCTGGGATGACTGCAGCATGTGCACTGCAGAAGCTAAAAAGACCACAGAGATGGCAATAAAGTATTTTCTCAAAAAGTCTACCTAAAGTCCATTTTGGTCCTGTGGCTATTTCCATATCAGTAATTAACTTTATAGGTTTTCTGACCTAAGCAATTCTATGTGAGGTATTTGCCTGGCCTAGATGTTTTCTAAAATGCTACCAAATGATTAAACATAAAATTCTTAAATGAAGAGAACACATTTTATTAAATATCCTAGAGCAGTACTGTTTGCCTGCTCTCATGCCTATGTCTGGCTGCCAGCTGATAAACGCCTTTGCTTTAAGATATTACTTATTAGCATGCCTGTATATTTCTACCTCATGCTGTCACCCAAGGGTGATTGCTATCTGTTAATTGAATTCTATGCCAGGAACTATGTCTTTGTGTGCCTGTCATTATAATTTCTGAGGATTGTAACTTTATTTCCTATTTTTAAGTTGTGAAAATAGGTGTCTACATACTTAGTTAAAGTGTATTTATGCATATAAGGCACAGAGGAAAGAGAAAGACACATACACATAAAACTGCACTGAGCTCACTCTCTCTCACTCTCTCTCTCTCTCTGTGGTATGTGTTTATTTTTCCACTTACTTGAGAAAAACGATTACAAAATTAAGCACTACAAATGAATATTAAACTCCCTGATTGAAATGGTTTAGCAATGACTAAACTGTGGTCTAGACCTGAAATTGAATGTAACATGTGTGATTTGTCAGTGGAAGTCAGTGTCTCTGAATTTTATAGAAATTTCCTTTCTGGTGATGAAGCTAGTATACAGATAACTAGCATCAGTTGGCATGGCTTCCAGATCAGAAGCTATGCTTTCAACAAAGGTATTTTGGAGTTTGTTTTGATATGAAACAAATACTTGCATTTTCTGTCACATATTGCATGTATAATCATTTTTAATATTATCTATCTATCTATCTATCTATCTATCTATCTATCTATCTATCTATCTATCTATCTATCTATCTATCATCTATCTCTCATCAGGAAGATACTGGAAAAGATAATAAAAAAACAAATCTGCCAACATCTAGAAACGAGTAAAGTAATAACTACGGGTCAGCACGGGTTTGTTAAAAACAGATCATGCCAAACCAATCTTATTTCATTCTTCAACATAGTAAATTAGTAGACCAGCGAAATACTGTGGAATAATATACTTAGACTTCAGCTGTGCATTCGACAAAGTAGACGACAACCTACTTCTTCGTAAGCTAGAAAAAAGTGGGATAGATAGCTCCACCACCAGTTGGATTCGCAACTGGCTGACAAACCGTACTCAACGAGTAGTCCTTAATGGGTCTAAGTCTACATGGAGAGAAGTAAGCAGTGGGGTGCCACAAGGTTCCATATTAGGCCCAGTACTCTTCAATTATCTTCATAAATGACTTAGATGAGGGAATAGAAGGGGAACTCACCAAATTTGCAAATGATACTAAACTGGCAGGAATAGCTAACACCCTAGAAGAGAGGTGGGTGACTATGGCTCTTTTATGACTTGTGGACTTCAATTCCCAGAATTCCTGAGCTAACATGGCTGGCTCAGGAATTCTGGGAGTTGAAGTCCACAAGTCATAAAAAGACCATAGTTGCCCACTCCTGCCCTAGAAGATAGGCTCAAGATCCATCTGGATCTTGACAGTCTTGAACACTGAGCCCTATCTAACAAAATGAAATTCATTGTAGAGAAAAGTAAAGTCTTACATTTAGGTAAGAAAAATGAAAAGCACACATATAAACTGGTGGAAACCAGGCTTAATAGCAGTGACTGTGAGAGAGATCTTGGAGTCTTAGTGGACAACCAGCTGAATATGAGCCAGCAGTGTGCAACAGCAGCTCAAAAAGCCAATGCAATCCTAAATTGCATTAACAGAGGGTTACGATCATGATCAAGTGAGGTACTAATGCCACTCTATAAAGCCCTAGTAAGATCACACCTAGAATACTGCATCCAGTTTTGGTCATCACACTATAAAAAAGTTGAGACTCTAGAAAAAGTGCAGAGGAGAACAACCAGGATGATTAGGGGACTGGAGGCTAAAACATACGAAGAATGGTTGCGGGAACTGGGCATGACTAGTCTAGTGAAGAGAAGGACCAGACGACCATGATACCCATCTTCCAATACTTGAGCGGCTGCCACAGAGAGGAGGGGGTCAAGCTGTTTTCCAAAAAACCTGAAGGCCAGACTAGGAATAATGGATGGAAACTGGCCAAGGAGAGATTTAACCTAGAAATGAGGAGGAACTTTCTGACAGTGAGAAACCAATGGAACAGCTTGCCTTCGGAAGTTGTGGGAGCTTCATCACTGCAGACTTTCAAGAAAAGATTGGACTGCCACTTGTCAGAAATGGTGTAGGGTGTTCTGCTTGAGGGGGGGGTTGGACTAGATTACCTATAAAGGTCCCTTCCAACTCTGTTACTCTGTTAATCTGTTATCTATCTATCTATCTATCTATCTATCTATCTATCTATCTATCTATCTATCATCTATCTACTGTATCTATCTAATTATTAGATTTGCTTGCCACCCATTTCACCTCAGGGTGACTCTGGGAGGTTTACAACATTAAAATCCAACATAACCATGAAGAATAAATATTTCAAATAATTGTCAAAATTACAATTAAAAAGATGGGGAGAAAGAGAGCAGGATCAGCAGGGGAGGTGGTGAGCCCTTCTTTTAACCCATCAATCACCTTCAGCTTAATATAGCCCATTGGGCTTCCAAGCCAACCAGCAGAGCTAGGTCTTCAGGCCCTTAGAGAAAATCAGAAGGGTGAGAGCAGATTTCACCTCTGGCAGCAAGATTTCCAAAGGGCAGGCACCACTGCAGAAAAGGCTCCTGTCCTGGACCATGCCAGACAAAATTCCTTGACCGAGGAGGCCTATATCATGTCCCGTCTGCTGGCACGGATGGGGCAAGCCAATTCTATTGAGATGAGATGGTTCCTCAGATGTATATACTGTATCCTTTTCTTATTCTTTGAATCCTGTTGTACTCTGTATGCATCTTCCATTATAAGGAGTAAGGGAGTTGAAGAATACAGACTAAACTATCAACTGACACTATTTAGAGCTGGCGCATGGAAAACAACTGTGAGGTTTGAATGGCCAACACTAATTTTAAAAAAGGCTTTATTTCCTTGAGAGGAAAAAACCTGACATATTAAAGCAAGAAGGAAGGCCAGAATAAAGTATGAAACCGTGTTATTAGAACCAGCACAGATGCTATGATTCATAGAGTGCAAAAGGTGGAAGCATGAAGTTTAAAAAACCAAGATCTTTCCAGCATTTTGGAATCTCCCAATTCCTTTTCATCCACTTGGCCAGAGAAGGAATTATTTCTCTCTATTTTCTGGTACAGGCAGTCTGTAGGTTAAGAACGAGTTCTGTTCCCCAAGTCTGAATTCATATTTAAGTCAGATCTTGTACTTATGAACAGACTGCCTATTACTAAAAATGGTGAATGGTGTTCTCCTTCCTCAAGCTAATAAAGTACTGAAGTGATGCAATCTTTTAAGAACCACTGAAAACAGGCTATATATTAAAAATGTGGCAAATTCAGCACTTTGCCAACTCGGGAAAGGAGATTATCCTGTTAGTAACAGGCAGTCCCTTCAAAACTAGTGGCTGTCCTTAAGTTGGACATTGTTAACCTGGGGACTCTCTGTTGGTGCATTGTGCACATGTGAATAGATGCTATAGAACATGGGCTATATAAAGTAGTTATGAAATGATAAATTGTGCTTCTGGCTTCTTTGCTACAATCTTTGCCATTTTGCTTGTGTACTGCATATAATTTTCAGATGTTGCTTTAAGTTAACAAAGAAAACGCCAAGAAACAGCAGCACATATTAAAAAGGCAAAACAAAATTTCTTAACAGTGAACATTTTGTTCGGGAGGTTAGGGTTATTTTACTTGTGCGTATTTGTTTTAATTTTGTAAGAATAAGATGGGGTGTAAGTATCCTTTCCCTTCACTAAATAAACATAGGCCTAGAACTCAGAAAAAAATGACTGAAATTTAGGCTAGTGGCTAAACCCTTTTCTTACTTTGAGAACTTGGAGGGAAGGAGAGCAGTTGTGGGATATTCCATAACAACAAGGCTATTTGGAAATAACAGCTGGCTGATCAAAGTCTTCCTATGGAACAACTGTGGGAAGATGTCAGCTAAAGAATCATGCATTACTTTGAAGGACAGGTGCCTTCTAAATATGTTTCATGGAGATTAACAGAAGCAGCTATCTAAACTCAGCCAATAAGGAATTTCTGCAAATAAGAGGCAAATTTTTTTTACTTTTAAGGGAACATACATGATACTCAAGCCAGTTGTGTTTTTTAAAAAAAACAAACAAACCAAGGTCATGCTTGTATCTGCCACCATATGGTCATTCTATATTTGTCACCTCTGAATTCTGCAATGATTGTAGAATATTTAAGACAACATTAGCCCTTAATTGGATTTCCTTTGAAGGTTGAAATGATTTAGCCATTTCATAGATGTGTTTAATCTGATAGCAATCTTGCTGTTAGGGGAACCTGCACGTTTAGAGGTGAAGAAAAATCAATTTTCAGCTTCACAAACATGAAATCAATGTCCTATTCTCTTTTGGAGGGACCCAAATATATAGATGGTATTCATTTGATAAGAGGTACATAGAAAGTTCCGCCAGCTTTCTCTCCTAGTGGTCTGGACTGGAACCAGTTAATGCAAGCAACATTTTCACAGAGTTCTGATCAGTAATGTGTATTAAACAGAAGATTCGGATTACAATAGAAAAATTCCAGCAAGTCATTTATTTGCAGTTGAGAAATTTCTTTCTCCATTAAACCAATGTAAGACAGTAACACTACTGGTCCATTTTTATTTGTGCATTTTTGGTACAATAGGGACACAGCTCTCCTCTTATGAAGTCAAACAATTTGCATTTATATTGTCAATTGCTATTCTCTTTATCAATATGAAAACCAAATCTCATAATTTACAAGCTTAAGGGTTGAGAGCTAAATACAAGGCTGGGTTTGCAAACTGACTCACGGACCTTCATAAGCAATCTTAAATTAATTCAGAATCTCACATTCGATCTGGGACTCAGACTCTCTAAGTCGCTTGCCGATTGTTACTGAAAATTAACAAGTAATTCTAACTTTTTTGTTAGCAGAATTGAATGGATTTTTAATTTAATTAGCCTAATGCATACAACACCATTAAAGGATCAATATAATTGCTAAATCAGTAAGCATAGCAATACCTTTTTTAAGGAGAGGAAATGAAGGGGAAAAGGACTGGAAATTTTGCTATAAACAAAACAACTCCCAAACCTGGCCATGTTAGACCCCTCTTTCTTTCTTTCTTTCTTTCTTTCTTTCTTTCTTTCTTTCTTTCTTTCTTTCTTTCTTTCTTTCTTTCTTTCTTTCTTTCTAATGTTAATAAACAATGTGTATTAATATATATATTATAAATGTACACATCAGTAAATACCAGCATGGCTATATATTAGCTTTAGATTTCTCTTTGAGACGTTACATAATTCCTTAGTTAAAGAATCCATAACTTTTGATAGCTTTTGATAGCTTTTAATTATTGATGGCATAGCAAAGAACATATAAATCTTTAACCTGTAAATATCGTTGACAATTTCAATTAAGGAAGACTAAGAAAATTATTGTCCGGCAAATTTGAGAAACAATTAGCAGCTAAGGCTGACTCAACTTGACGGTCAGTGCGCTAATCATCAAAACATGGCGGTCAACACCAATATAGATAAGGTATTGGCAGAGCAGTGGAATTAGAGACCCTAGACTAGGAACCTCACTCATTACAGAATCTATCTTGATAGCAATGTTTTTCTGTATATCATAAGTTTTTCATTACCTTCTTAAATGGTATGGGCAAGAAGAAGGGAGGAGATGGCAAACAAGAAACATAATTATGACACAAATAGGGTGACTTACATTTTTGAAGTGTAAAGATGTGATTTGTATTATGATGTTCCAGTACCAGTATTATTTTTGTATCATTTTGGTTTACTATAGATCTCAATATGTATCAATAACTTCTCATTAAAATGTAATATTAAAATATTGGGGGGAAAGTTTTATAAAGTCATAGCATTGCCTTTCTTCTTTTCCACAATATAATAGCATGAATTTTTAAAAATAACAATTTTATTAAAAATTACAACTGCAATAAAAAAAACCCAAAGGAAAATAGAATGTACACAAAAGAAATAAAAGAGAAAAGAAAGAAAAAAGAAGAATACAGTAAAGAAGAAAAAAGTAATGATTTCCCCCTTTTATCACAGGTATAAACAATTCTCTTGCTCTTGTTCACTTTCTCTTAAAATACAACAAATGATCTCTTCTTCTGGTATCCCATCTCTAATCTATAAACAACCTCATCATTTCAGTCCCGATCAGCAAAAGTCCTTTAAGGGTTACCAGAGATAATAACATATCTATTTTAACTTTGCTCAAATAAACCAACTTTATATTTGTTCTTTTACTGCTAACAACCTTGATCTTTAATCCTTTCATATAATATCCTAGAACTTGATTTCTTTTCATTTTTTCTTTGTACCTTCTTATTTTTAAGGGAGTTGCCTTTAGTTCATCATTTCATCCCCAGAAGTCCTATATCAGTGTGCATTTTTTGTATAGACTTTATAATCATTCATAACTTATTCCATTACCTGTACCATACTACTGTTTAGATATTACACTCTCAGTTTAGTGGGAAATGCACACACACACATATTTTGGAATATTTGCATAATAAGCTATTTAAATGCAAGAATCTCACATATGTAAACAATTGGGGTAAACTGTTTATTTGAAATGCTAAAGAAAGAAACAATTGACAAAGCAATTCCCATAGTCCCTTGCACAGGCATGTGATTCAGGAGTCATCTGCAGCATATTTTCTAAAGGTTCACAGGATTTGAGAATTATTTCTTATATCAAAAAAGTATTTACTAAGAACAACTATTATATTGGATTTGGTACAACCAAAACCAGAGATTTAACAAAGCAGCTTTCATTATTTTGCAAAGACACAGAATAGCTGCTAGATATTTGCCTGATAATAAAATGGCTGCAGTGGTGGAAAGGTAAGATATCATTTTTAAAAATTGTTCACAAGAGAATAAGGATGTTCCTGCCATCACCTCCACTTTCCTAAAATGTTCTGTATCACCTTAGTATATCTTCATAATTTATCTAGGCAAGCGGGCATGTTTCAAAATTTTGTTTCACTCAAAGAATAGTTCCTGATTTATTTTCTCCTTTTCTTCTCTTTTTTTAAGCTTGCCAACCATTCATGAAGGGAATGGAAAGCATGAAGAATAACTGTAGGAAGGCAGGTGGGCAGACTCGCCTGGAAAACAAAGCCACGAAACTGAAATAGGAAATGTGCAGTGTGACCTTTGCTGGCAATCTAATTTGAACCACTCATCATTTAAACTGGAACTGCAAATTGACCAGGAACAAATAATGATAGACATCTCAAAAGCAGAATTCAGCAGGTGAAATTTACTATAGGGTAGGAAAAAGCTTGGAAAGATCAAAATATTATTTCAAAATAAGGTTCCTTTTTAAGAGCTATCAGTCAGAAAAGGCCTGTTGAGATTTCCAGCCAGCAATTGTCACCACGTTTATCCAGGAATGGCCAGAGAATAAAAGTTATTCTATACCACATAGACAAATCCAAGTTTAACTACCTGGTAACTATTGTCAAGACTACCATCCTGCTACATCATGGATTGCTTGCTGTCAACCTATCATACTTAGTGGGGAGTGGGAGGACTGTGGGTTGGGATAAGTGCCATGGTGGCACAGTAGTTAGAATGCAGTATTGCAGGCTAATTCTGCTGACTGCCAGACTGCCAGCAGTTTGATTCTCACCGGTTCAAGGATGACTCAACCTTCCATCCTTCCAAGTTTGGTAAAATGAGGATCCAGATTGTTGAGGCCAATATGCTGACTCTGTAAACCACTTAGAAAGGCTCTGTAAACCACTTAGAAAAAGGCTAAACCACTTAGAAACCACTGTGAAGCAGAATATAAGTCTAAGTGTTCTTGCTAGTGCTACAAGGTGAGGGGTGGTGGTTTAGTTTGAAAGGAATCGAAACTATGCATCATGCTGTCCTATGAGAGTTGCTGGCCATTCCAAGGTCACACTATGGAATACAGAACCATCTAGCCCATGAAGACAGGGACTGCTACCCAAACAATTTGTTAGCACCTAATTGGACACTCACATATGATGGGGGTGGGGGTGGGGGATGAGTTGGGAACAAGGGAAAAGTTAACCGTATGCTTTGGGAATGAAAATCCCAGATATGGCTTTGCTTCTTCTGAAACCACTTGACTTTAGCAAAGTGTACTTTCACTAACAATGGATTCGAGAGTTTTTCTTCTCTAAGAAAACTTGGACTTGGTTGTCCCGACCAAGTTGGGACAACTGACAACTATAGCTTTATCTGAGTTCCTTGAGCACATGTTTTCTTAAAAGAATTTAGCATGAAATTTAGTATAAAATGATCTTGACACATGGGTTACTTCTTCTCTTTCTCTATGGCTGTAATGGCTCATTCTCATGATGACATATCATTCTCATGATGACATGTCAATCACTCATGGCTGGTGATACTGGGTGGCATTACAACACTCCAATAAAACAGTAAAAAAACAAAGAAAACAATCAGTACTTAAAATCATAATATAATAATTACTAAAAGATAATTAAAAGATATTTAATATATTTAAAATATATTAAAAGTATAAAAGCAGGACTAATTTGACAATAATTGAACAGTAGACTGAATCATATTATGAAGAGAGGTCATTTGTTAAATGTTCCCACTCGCAGATGGAAGGAAGGAACATTTGGTGTAATCTAAAAATCTTCTCTGGATGAATTGGAAGATCTCCTGTAGGTGTAAAAGGATGTGTGGATAATTTGCAACAATCTTTTCATGAACAATAACTTGAGATGAATATGGGCTTTCTGGATAACTGTCAGTAAGATTACATACTGAGCCAGATCGGTCAATAAATGTGTTGACTATATACAAATCAGTTCATCCCAGCTGAATGGTAGGGTGGACTAATTCTTGGGCACAAGCTTACTTATAGGCTTGGTTTATGCTCAAAACCTACTCTCAGTTCCTCAGAGGTAGGACAGGCAGAAACATAGACACATGTGAGTGATGGTGACAGCAGGGGCTGGACAGGGTTATAATTTGTAGCTTCTTTTGCAATGTGCTACCAAAAATGTTTAGAGGAGATAGATACAGAAGTACTAAATGGATCGTTCCCTCAATGCATCTCTTAGGAAAATGAGTTTTTTGAATAGATGAGGGTACAATCCCCCTGTGGAAATTAAAATCACAGAAAAGGTTCTGCTGTTATGAAGTAGGCGATAGAGTTCTGCACCACTAGCTGCTTATAGTTTAGTGATAGAAGATCTAATTGAGACTGCATAATTATCTCCCCACTATGTAAGGTAAAGTATGTTTTTGTTCATTGCCTACCACTGATGAAAAGCCAAATGGGAAAGGCTTAAAAATGTCGCCCAGACAAATTTATTGTTAAAAGCTGTTAGCATTTATACCATATATTTTAATGGCAAAAGCAGGGGGAGAGAAATGCCTTGTCAGGTGCTGCATTGTGATAAATCATAGGTGATGGTTGCATTTCACTAATACTGTACTTCAGTATTTTTAAAGGAAGCATAATATCCTTAGAATAATTTTCAAGCCTGTAGAGCAGTGCTTTTCAAATTTGGCAACTATAGGATGAGTGGATTTAAACTCCTGGAATTCCCCAACTAGCATGCGGGTTAAAGGCCACACTTTTTAAAGTTGTCAAGTTTGAAAAACAGTGTACTTGACTGTGAAGTTATGAAGTTCAGTATGTGGATCTATAGCCTGTACAGCCATTTTAAAAGATTTTTTTTTTTTTATGCTGTGAAGTAGCATTTTGGGCCCCAATGAGTAGAGTAGGCTAAAGAGAAAAGTAGATTCAGTAATAATCTGTTCCACAGGAGTAGCTGGTCACAGAACTTAACAAATTTACACAGTACAGTGTATGCATCTCACACATGGCATAAACTTCATTTGCTTTGTATTGTTAAATTGTATATGTTTTGCATACAGAAAGGCACATTTGTTTATTTACTTTTTAAAATCCAGCTTTTATTATTTTTATAAATAATTCAAAGTGGTGAACGTACCTAATGCTTATTCTTCCTTATATTTTCCCCACAACAGCCTTGTGAGGTACATGTGGACTGAGAGAGTGTGACTATTCCAAAGTCACCCAGCTTTTATGTGTAAGGCAGAACTAGAATTCACATTTTTCTAGCCTAGTGCCTTAACCTTAGACCAAATTGACTCTTTGTTCCCTATATGGCCTTTTAAAATGCTAACTAGTCATTTTATCATCTTAAATTATCTTGACAGACATACTGATTTCCTACATTGCTTTCCTTATATAATACATACTCTGTTTAGAGTTAATAAAAAGGGCATTTTATTTCTTCCTACTGTGTTATATTTCTGACGAAGCATACATATTATTTTCTGTCTGTTAATATAAACAAACAGAAACACACACGAACACACATTCCAGTAAAAAGTATCTGTTTCTGGAGTTTGCTAATGCTGATCTTAGATTCATTAGAGTTGACCAATGATATAATAACAAAATGCACAATATACCCCCAACTGCAATTTGTCATAGAGAATGGTGACCATATTAGCCAATAGTGAGTTACCCCCTTAAACTTCTTTTCACTGATATTTATGAATTAAATAACACATTTGCCCTTATACTAGTTCAACTATCAATTCTTACTATCATATTGAATACTAAAGAAACTGTCATCATACAATATGATGATGATGATGATGATGATTTTAACATGTATTGTATAATACACATAATATCACTATTCCTGTAACAAGTTAAAATAAAATATGAAAAAAGACCATGTTTAAATAACAGTTCGAAGAGATATTGTTTGGTAAGTGCATTTAATTTCAAATTTAGAATCTTTGTGGCAGACAACAACAACAACATCAAAACCCTGGCACACCCAGTCCAAGCCTGTGGTTTCTGCTCTCAAATTTATTTAGCGTGGGAGACTGAAGTAGTAAACTGATATTCTTAAGCTTGCCAACAAACCATTTTTACTTCATTTCAGTGCTTGCAGCACAATTACTTATTGTCCAAAGAGATAAATGGTGTTTTGTTCTTGCCAGTTTCAAACCTCTACGGCTTCTCTACACAAAAAAAGGTTGCCTGCTATTAAAACATCAGTGTTGTTACAGAGAACTGAAGAAAAATAATTAACCGGAGAGTTCTTGGGTTATCTTTGTCCACCTCCCAACTGCAAAGGAACAGAGAGTGGAGATTCTAATGCTTTGCATGTGTTTCCTAATTCGATGTGCAGTGCAGACTCAGGTAGCTTTGGGTCAACATGACAGTCCCCTCTTGCAGTTGCGGGCATGCTTTCCAGCTAATCAGGTTCATTTTTCAATGACAACTGAAGAGGACTCAAGATTATCAGAGCTCACTAAAATATAGAAACACTTTTCATCTACTGAAAAGGCCTTACTGAAAGGAAGAAGCGACTGTGGCAATAGTTATTTCCGCAGGCACAGAATATTAGAGGTCTGTCCTCTTCTCAGCATTGCTGCAATTTCCCTTACTCTTCTCTGGAAGATTCCTCTTTGGAGGAAGGGTTGGAGTTCTCTGAAGCCAGAGACCATAAGTAGAAACTCTGAACTTAATCAGACAGATCAGGGGTGGGTTCTACTTACCTTTACTACCAGTTCACAACGGGGCCGCGCATAAGCTTCTGCACATGCACAGAAGCATCCTGATGACATCAGGATCGGTGAGCGCTTTTACTACCAGTTCTATAGAACTGGTCCAAACTGGGGGCAACCCACCACTGAGACAGATTCTAAACTTTTGAGGGGTTTTAAGATCCCCTCAAGATCAGAGGAGGATCTTAAACTACAAGAAGCTAAGCTCTAAGCTAAGTGAGGCTGGACATATGCATCAGAGCTGCAATAAATTATTTGGTGGGGAAAGTGCCTATGTGAGTAAATAATTGTGAGTAAATAATTACTCATAAATAAGGCTGTCTTCACAAATACAACATCTTCATGTAACCACTGCAGATGCTGCACTAGTCTGACAATGTAGTGACAGGTTCTTTTTTTATTATTATTTTGTGTTCTTTGATCATTGGCTTTTCTTCAGATCATATTTCTTGGAATAATGATTAGCCGAAGACTGAACTCCAAGTAGCCTTTAGCTACTTTTTTTCTGTTTTTCACCACACATATTTTTAAAGTATCCACTTCCCACTGTATTCAACTTTCATGTTTCTTCTGATTATTCTGTTCTCACTTTTATATAAGACAGGAAGACACTCTCATACACAGCCATCTTTATTTCATTCAACACAAGTTCATTTCTGATAACTGATTACATACTATCCAATGACTTAATACCAGCAGCATTTGCACATATTTCTGTATGAATTTTTCCAACGTTAGTAAACATTTTAGCAAGATACAGAACTGCCACTTGTGCTAATTTTTTGCCATTTCTGCTCCACAAAGTTCCATTCCTATTGCCCTTTCATCTGCCCTCGACCTGCAACTCTCATCAGTCTTGAGTATTTTTTTAAATTAAAAATATATCAAATTCTTCTTGACTTAACCTGTAGCTCTGCACGTGTGTGTGTGTGTGTGTGTGTGTGTGTGTGTGTGTGTGTGTGTGTACTTGAAGTAAGATACAGTGTTTCTTCTAATATTGTTATAGTAGGGAATAGAGAATCTGGCTTCTTTAAAGAATGTAGAAAAAAGTAGCTTAAAATAATGGGAAAAGAGAAAGCATTACATGCAAACTTCTCTGTGAAATATAATTCACAGAAGCAGATTTTTCAATGACTGGTTAAAAATTGTTATGTTATTCTGTGTCTTATGACATAAGAAGAGCTGGAAGAACTTCATCTAGGTGTCAGGGTTCCAAGTAACACCCCCAACAAAAGAAGACTCCGGGGCTAGAAGTTCCTCAAAGTTCCATTTTATTAGAGATGTCATATTGGCACACCTGGGGAAACCTGAATCTGAAAGCTTCCAGGTTTTCCCCATCCAAAAGAAAATCGAAATCCTTCCCCTGCACCCATATGTCCATCACATTGTCCAATCAATGCACGGTCCCAACTGGAGATGCCTCCCAGTCACACCACTCTAGGTGCAAGGCAGAATGTTCTTGAGTCTCAGAAAAAAGAATGTTATTGTGGCTAGATATTTCCTCCACTCCATACAATCCCCCCTCCCAGTTTCTCACAGCACTAAATGTGGAAGCCCTGAAGAGCCAAAGAAAAGATGGCTTCCAGGGCTGATACTTTCCCCCAATCATCAGGTGTCTGAGAAATTAGGTACATTCAAAAGTAGTCATGGAAATGAAATCTTTTGACACTATGAAGAGCTAAGACAAACCCCAAGATGTTTCATTCCTATCTATCCTTCCATACATTTTTAGACACTTTAGTATTTAAAAAAACCCACTGTTTTATGTCCTGGTAAAGATAAAAAAGGCAATGTATGGTTTTCAAAAGATATATGCACATGTGTATTTACATGTACATGACTAAGCCGTGGTGGCACAATGGTTAGAATGCAGTATTGCAGGTTACTTCTGATGACTGCCAGCTGCCAGTAGTTTGGCACTTCGATTCTCAATGGCTCAAGATCGACTCAGCCTTCCATCCTTCCGAAGTAGGTAAAATGTGGGCAATATGCTGACTGTGTAAACCACTTAGAGAGGACTGTAAAGCACTGTGAAGTGGCATATAAGTCTAAGTGCTATTGCTACTGCTATACATACATGTGTACACACGTACATATGCATGTATCCCCTGCCCATAGTTTTGAAAGCATTGTGCCCACAACAAGCATTGGCATAAAATTGGAAAACATCATTAGATGTTTTCTTTTTATTAGAAACCATCTTTATTGCAGAAATAATCAATTTATAATCAGCACTACTATGTATTCTAAAAGTTAATTTGGGGGCTGAAACAATCAGGGGTCACTTACAGACGACTAGGCATCATTTGGCATGTAAATGGGCTTGGACAATACAAAGTGAACAGAGCTGAGGAATGAATCTGTTTCTCAAAAGGTTTCTTCAAAAAGCAAAGTTAATAATCCTTGTATCCATAAAAACATCCCTTATATAATATTTATATGGAAAGATTTATTTTAGAAACAATTAGGCAAGATCATTGATTTGATTCAATTTGTAATTCAGTTAGATTTCGTATTTTCATTCAGTTCAGAAAATCAGTCTGTTTTGATATTCAAATCAAAACTTTGAAGGTATTTAATTCAGGCTTCCAAATGATTCAGAAATATCTAATTCAAATTGATGGTTTCAAGAGACATTCCAACTGGAAATACGAATTCAGTGTATTATATTTTCTTCAAATCTTCACCATCTCCATTTGTTAAGTCTTTTCTTTATACACAGAACTCTCATGAGAACAACGTAGGTTTTCATTGTGCTGAGGGGTTTCTATAATCAGCCTTGGATTCTTTTCATAATAGCTGTTAAGACTTTCAGAACCTAAGTTACCATATTAAGAGTTGCATTTTAGCAATGGCAGAACTGATAGTGGTAAAAAGACATGAGAAAGGTGGAAGAAAGATTATAACTCAGATATATTAACTTCATAGATTATAGGTGGGTATGGGAAGGTTGAAGATATGTGAGAAGATAGAGATAGTCATAGACCTATTATAAGCCCTGCTGAATTTGAACTTAAACTTAGTTCACCATTTTTCCCAAGTATGAGAAGAAGATGACCCCTTTTCGACTATTGTTTCTCTGCATTGGTGTTGCTGTCCTTCAGATTTCCTTCATGCCTAATTTAATTTACTCTTATTCCATTTCTCATCATAAGTGCCCCCTTAGTTTTGAAAAAGTGACCAGCAGAACATTCTTCAGACCTTGAAATAACATGTTTAATTTCTGATTAAGAGCTACACCTTGTAACTAACCAATTAACCTTAAATAAAACCATGTTGTTTATTGTGACACAGAATCATTGACAAAAAGAAATCCATTAATAGTTCTTCCCTTCCTCCCACAATTCCCTAGCTTACAAATGCTGCTTTGAAATAATATCTGCTTTCCTCACCCCACCCCCCATCCCTATGCTAGCTCCTTGTTGGTCCTTGGATGATTAATGAGGATATGACACTCCCATGCTCTCAGTACATCACCCACATTCTTGCTGAATAATACATTTCTAGGTCTGAAAAAGTTCAAAGCAGGTTTAATTTGGCATCAGTTCCCCTCTCCTCCTCCTCCTCCTCCTCCTCCTCCCTTACTGCCACCACTTAAATCCCTTTGTTCAAAACCAGTGCGTGTTATTATGATATGATCACCAGAAGCTCGTGTTACCTCCCTGTAAGCTGCCCATGACTTTTAGAGGTCAGAATTGTGTTATCCGTCATCTTGTCCTGTCTGAGCAAAAGAAAATTGTGTTCTACTCCATGCCCAGATTCACCTCTGCCTGCAGAGTTGGTAACTGACAAGCACATGCATAACAGGGACATGATCTACTAACAGAAACTGCAGTGAAGACGTAACCTAAAATAAAACCTTTGCAGCTCTTGGCTTCTGATAAAATTGAATTGAAAAGGGAAGCCGCTTGGGTTTTTTTGTTTGTAAAATATGTAAAGTCAAAAAATCCAAATATGATACTTCTATAATTTTTAGGCAGTATATGTGTACATATACAAATTTTCAATAGACTTACACTGGGAAATATACATTTGATGACAAACCAGGCATCTGGTAATAGGAGACAAAATAACTGTACAATAAAAGACCATCTTGAACAGAAAAGCAAGCATTACATCTCCAGAGAATACACAGAAGCATCTGAACATGTAGTATTCAGAAGAAAGACCTGTGATAGACACATGCTAGTTTCAAAGAACGGCAGACAAAACAGCTGTAGTAAGAATGATAAACTCCTCCCAGTAGGACACAAGCTGTTTCCCCCCACCTTTTTTCTTTTATTAAGGGTCCTATTCTTTAGGATTCCTGTATGCGTAGGTATAAAACCATTAAGCAAATAAATTAGTCTTTAACATCTATGAATTCCAGGAGCAGAACTGAAACAAAGCTCTGTGTGAGTTTGAAAAGAAGGATAATTTTTTAAAAATCTTTTCGGATATTTAAATCTGAATTAAATAGGCAGATCCTGATCCCCATTTGTACGCCATTTGTTCTCCACTTTAACTCATTATTTATTTATTTATATTTATTTATTTATTTATTTTTAACTGAAAATGGATAAATGGCTTTAAAATGCAAAGCTTTGTAAAAACTATTTTTAAAAGGTATTCATTGTTTTCCTAAACATATTCATTTTTTTAATATTTATACATTTTAAAACTACCCAGAATTTGACCTTTTCAGATAATGTACAAAATACTGTGTCTTGGAATTCCACCATTTAATTGGTCATAAGCTTTTGTGAAACTGCTAAGTGAGATTTACTGCTAAATAAATGTGCAGAGGAATGTAATCTCGTTCTTGTAGCTTAAGTAGGCAGTAAACTTTCAATTGCATAGAAGGTTTAAGGCCTTAACCAATAATTTTAATCTTCATTACGATTAGCAACAAATAATTCATTGTTCTATATGGAACAAGGTTTTGAAGGAGGGGAGGGAAGGAGAGGGAGAGAGAGAAAGAGAATCAGAAAGAATGGTATTAAGAATGCCTCCATAAAATTGCTACAGAAAATTATAGCAATTGCTATATAGCAATAACAACATGACTATTTCAGTCTTGAACATTTCTAACCACAGAAAAGGAAGTCTTGCATTCTTACAATAATCCTACCTTACTCAATATTAACGCTAATTATTTTGAATAGAATAATGTATTCCAATATCCCTAATATCAAAACAACTATATTCTGACAAGTAGAAAGAAAGTCATAGGTACTACCCTGTTTCCCAAAAAATAAAACATCCCCTGATAATAAGCCCTCCCTGAAAATATTTAAACGCAGAGCTGGAAATCAGGTAAGATGGCAAGAGGAGCCCCATCTTGCTCCATGCACCCCAAAATAATACGATCTTCTCGGAAATAAGGCCAAGCACTTATTTCAGGGTTCAAAAAAATATAAGACAGGGTCTTATTTTTGGGAAAACATGGTAGTTGTATACATTTCTGCAGGAAATATGTAGGTGTATATATGTGTCTGTCTGTATGTGTGTGTATGTATGTGTGTATGAGAAAGTATGTACATATATGTGTGTGTATGTATATATATATATATATATGATAGATATTGAAGATGTTGACAATTTTTTTAAAAAAATGTTACTCTCCTTGTGATGCCTTCTCATGCATCTCCTGCACTTTAAGACCATGTCATTTAGAGACAGAAATCCCAGTGCCAAATGCCATTGTAAGTAGAGGACTACTTATATTTATGTATTTATGTATGTATGTACATATACACTATGCATATGGAAAGAGAGAGAGAGAAAGGAGGGAGAGATTTAAAAGTAGAAACTATCAATCAGCAGAGAACATACAAGCCCAGCAGTCTAGAACAAAATGGCAGTCAAGGCAATGACAAGTCACTAAGTAGGAGTGACAGATACTGCAGTCTATTGGAGGTGGGCCTGATTCTGGAATAGAATGAAACTAATGGGTTTAAATTAGTTCATATTAGAAAAAATAGTTTTGAATTGAAGATGGAAATCATAGGAAGGGGATAAGAATGGTAAGCATTCCTGCATTCAGGAAGAAGTGAGTCGGCTGCAGTGATGGTGAGTCAAAATAAAACACAAATCTGCCCTCCAACTAAGCAATGATGGGTGCAACCTTGTTGGATTGCCCCTTCAATATTGGACAATTTAAGATCTCGTTGTCTTGGTGACTTCTTTACTGTATGATTGGAGGAAAGGTTGTTGGAGATTGTAGAATGTGTGCCTGAGCCTGGATGCTCCCAAGAACCTCAATAAGTGAAATTTCATAACTCTAACAAGTAGGAAATTTATTTACAGGAAATATCTTTTAGACTAGGTAAAGCCATACGCCTAAGTAACTACATCCTCCCAGAAGGAGGATCAGAGATCAAGTTTAGGAATGCTTAGGAAAAATGGTTGAAAGAACTAAACCTTAAATTAGCAATTACTTAGATGAAGAGCAAGGAGAAGGCAGAAGTAAAACCATAAGTTGTGGTCATGTGATGTTTTCCTTACATGAAGAGGACACAAACAGAAGAGGAGGTGATGTGGCAATTTTATGACTTTTCACTTAGGGACCACAGTGTTTAGTAGTGGAGTTGCCAGTCCCAACCGTTCATAGGATAACATTGTCAGTCATTTAAGGCAAAGTTGCAGTGAATGCTGTGTTCAGAAACATGACAAATCTTCTTATATAATTGTTGGGACAGCAGTCAAGTGACTACTACACAAGGTAATGGCTGTAAAGGATTTCAAGGATCCTATTTATGTGGCTCTTGAGTAGCATACATGATGGGGATATATTTATAGATATGGGATATTTTTAGAACCCTCATCACGTATACCACTTCTTGCAGTATGCTAGGCACTCTAAGGACTGTATGGTGTAAATATCAGCAGTCCAAAACAGTGCCATTAATTTGTAACACTCTGTATATAGTTTTTTAAAAATACATTTTTAGCTTGGAAAAATAAATTTAGTCTATTTGTATAAAGTGCAGATGAAAGTCTAATAATCAGCTATAAGAAGTCTAATACTCTGTGGAAGAAAATTGTAGGAAAATATGCTTTCAGCTACAAATCACAAATGCCTCCCTCAAATTCTCCTTGGAAAAATTAACCAGCTAAATTGGTATAAATATAAGGAAGCAGAAGGGAAAAAGAGGAATAGTTTTTAAAATATCTGTATTCCACAGGAGTGAGATTTATGCATGAGATGCAAATTATTATGTGGTATTTACACATCTAAAGAAAAACAAATCTTGAATGTACATGTTTAGAGGGCATATTATTTTAAATATGAAAGTGGGCAAATTATTATAGTATTTATAATTCCCACACTGTTAATAAGATATTTAAAATCAAAATAAGAAAGAGCTATCATTAAAATTGTAAACCACCCACCAAAATGGGACCAAAAACATGTATGAAATTCTAATTATTTTTTTTATCTTGATGATCTAATGATGTACTTTTAGCTGACACTAGGAGAATTAACAAGAATAATACTTGAAGAGACCACTTATGATTCCAATATTTCTACTATTTTTTCATCATAATAGACTTAATAACATTAAGACCAACATATTATCAAAAATCAGCAATAGCCATTAATAATTCAGGTCAGGCATTTTATGTGAAACTGTGATAATTCCATGCCCATAATATTTTAAACTAATTTTCAGCCTAAATAATTCTAAGGAATTAAAACCATAATAATAATTCAACCAAAGTCAATGGCGGGTCACATTCCATGTTTTAATTCAGCTTGATTTAATCAAAAATTAAAGTTGTAGAACAAATCACCAAGACACCTATAAACATTGCAAATATTTATAGTTATTATATGATTAGTTCAATTTTATTACATGCTAATTTGAGGTTTTTAAATTGTTCCATACACTAAACAGAATTGATGAAAAACATGAGGTTTTATTAATTCTTATGGCATTATTCATCCTGGATATTCACCAAATGTCGGGAGTGAAATCCAGGAATTAGATCAGTAAGCATGGTCCTGTTCTTATACTCCCCTGCGAGGTGTGAATGCTATTATTGGTTTTGTTGTCAAGAATCTTTTGGTATAACAAGATCTCATATGTTTCCATATGCTGCTGATCATATCTTAATCATTCCAATAATGATGATAAGTAAAAGCCAAAAACTAGCAGTCAGCTTGTCAACTAGTGTTGCAGAGCTATATTTATATAAACATTTTAGAGGGAAATAGAGGTGCTGAGAGAATGTGATAAAGGAAAAGATTAGTTGGCAGAGGAAAACTGTAAAGGGAGATCTGGAACAAACTGAACTGCTAGAGAGGAAGAAAGGAAGAATGATGGTACTGTGTCAGACAGAGCAGTGAGCAAGGCAACCAAATGTATTTTATGTCTCTACTCTCTATGCTTATTGTTAAAAGTTGCATAGAATCATACAGCTTTAAGGAGCCATTCAGGCCTTTAAGACCAACCATCTGCTCAGCACAGGAACCCAACTAAAAACATATCCAACAGATGGTTACCCAGCATCTGCCGTAATGCATTCAGCATAGGGATGTCCACCATCCCACTGTAAAATTGGTTCTGCTGTCAAACTGTTGTTACATTTAGGAAGTGTTCTCTAACAATCTCCCCTCCTCTGAGTGAGCAAACAGGTGTTTTATAAGGGCATTGACTGAAGAAAAGGAAGAAGAAGAAAAAGAAGGAAATACCAAGGAGAGAAGGTAGCTGCTGGCTGTTTGCTACTGCTGATTAACTGCTGGTAATTCTTGAAGAGTGTTGATTGTATTTGACTGTCTTGCTATGCAACCTGAGGGACCTTCAGTGGCATAAAATGAAACCAATGTCCAGCAGATTGCAAGCTCTCTGAGTAAACAGAGCCCACAGAAGTTGGTGTGGTAGGTCAAAGGATGAGGCACACATCCTATGTTTTCTTTCCGTTTTTTAACCTATTAAGAAATATGGAAGTAGAGGGAGCTGAGGTTTTTTTTTTTTTTTTTTTTACTCACAGAAAACATTCCATGTTAGTTTTTCTTTTAAAGATGACAAGAATTACATATGCTGGACATGCAGGCTCATTGTCCTCAGAGAAGAGAAGGTGAAGGCACTAAATCCACCCTCCAGCTAATCAGGGAATATGATGAATTCCTAGACTGAGCAAAGAAAGCATTTGAAAAGGGACAGGGCTACAAGAAACCGACCAGGAACTCAAAGAAAACCAGGGGGAAGAGATAGAGGGATGGAGGGATGTGCAAAAGATCAAGACCACCAAGAAAAGTTTGGGTAGATATAGTGTTCCTTGTCTTTAGCAACCCATTTCATAAAATCACCTATGAGATCGTAACAGAGGAAAGGGTAAAATGTGCAGTATAAGTCATATTTATATCCATCTAATGTGTACCACCATTAGATGGATATAAATATGATTATTTGACAAATCAACATGTTGAGAGGAAACCAACCTCTTAGCATTAAAACAAACAAGTTTTTATTTTTTTCTGCCATATCATCAAAGCGGTTTCCCCACCCACCCCACCACCCCTGAAATTTCAACAGTAAGATTTGGAATAAGAAATATAATTTTGAAAGTGTCATCATTTTAACAAACCCAATATTTTCAAATATTTCTTGTGCCACCTTTTCATTTCTTTTAATTTTTTCCCTCTTATTTATTTAATCAATTTGTATTGTTTAAATTATTTTACAAAACTGGATTGGTAGTGTGCAAAGATAAAAGAAAAACAATTTAGCAAACGAAGCTATAACATCCAGAATATAAAATTATAATCCAATTTATAGGAAGACAGCATTAACCACTAGAGTTCACACAACCATCCAGCTCAAATGTTTGGGGGAATAACCAAATCTTTAATGCTTACTAAAAGCTAATAGGTGTTAGGATCAGCTGGATCGCTGTTCGATCACACAGGCACTGCCATAGATACAACAAGATTATATATCCTCCCTGCTGATGTGGTAGGATGAGCAAAGATAATGAAACATAGACAGTCCAGCAAATAAGATAGCCCTATGCCATGTAGGGCTATCTATATGACAACCAGTATCTTGATTCCAGGACTCTGAAGGCAAATGAGAGGTGACTTAAGGCAGGAATGACTTTCATCAAGGCCTCTAGCACAGGTGCAATTGTGGCACAACACAATTTATGCAAATTTTCTTTGGAGTTTAGATTATTTATCTAATCTTTCCTCCATGAATATTGCCCCCTTCTTAATTTATCTACAATAAGCCTGTGTGGCTGAAGGATAGCAAGTGGGCCAAGAATCTTCAGTAGTGTTCATGAGTGTGTTAGTATACTTGATACTAGAGTATAATTATACTCTAATTATAATACAATACAGGCTTTTAAAGAGCAGATGAGATGCTGTGAATATAAATGGAATTTATTCCTAGATAAATGTCTGCTTAACCATATTGTTGGCATTTCAGAAAAGCCAAGAAGTCAAGAATGTCCTCCCCACACAGAGAATCAGTCCTACTGATGCCATTACTAGAGAATAATCTCTATCATTCAGTAAGGTTTGATTTGCTTTTCACAACTGGTGAAAAAAAAAATCACTTTTAGCTCCTAGAGATTTTTCCACTTAAGTATTTATGGCAATTTCTATGGTTAAGAAATGCTTGAATTGCTCAATCTATAAACAATGTGTATTACATCTCAGTTTATGAATTCCCTCTGGTGAAATCATTCATACTGCATCACATGCAATATCCAGAGATTACACAAGCTGCAGAAAATGGGGAAAGGGAGATAACAACTCAGATTGATTGTACAACTTTGCTCCCTTATTTGCAGCAAGAGACATACAGTTATGTTGTTATTCTCTTCTGCTGCTTGGCATTTGCTGATCATTAGCCTAGGGTCATGAATCCACAACTGACATTGATCACTGTCAAGGACAGGGTAATGAACAAGCTAGACCATTCCTCTACTTGGGGACAGCTGATCATGTACTTTTACTGAAATGATGACACTCTTCAGTACTGTCTTTAAAGGTTCCCATTTTAGTATGTTTCTCTATTAATGCTTACAAAAAGTGGCATTCAAACCCTGAAATTCAAGCTTTCATTTTATCTGTTGTGATGGATGTTAAATTACCTTCTTGATATGCATCAAATAATTGACATGCTGACAAAAATAAAAATAAAAATAAAAATACAGGACCCTGAAAAATTCAAATGCTCCATGGTTGGTACCACAACTTTAACTGGACTTTTTTTTAAGGCAACCTCTTTTTTTAAAAAAATCAGAATATGTGACTAAAATGGATGCCTTATTATTAATGGAATGCCATAAATGTGATATTCTGACCTCACTATGGAATGAGATAGTGGGATGAAAAGCAAAAGATTGCAGATAAATCCACTTCTTTAGCAGATGCTGTGCCTGTTTTCTCAACCTACAAGCCAGTAATGGCTAGTTTGAGCTCATAAAACAAAAATCCTTTGTGCTAAGGAAACTGACAACAGTAGGTCGAAGCCATCATTCCCTAATCTAGTGCCTGGACTTTAATTCCCAGAATTCCAACTACTTGGCTCCTCTCCAGTATCTGATGGCACTGAGTTTCTGTATTGGAGGTTGCTTATAATTATATTTAATGGAAACTCTTAAGAACATCAGTGGTAGAAAATATGGAAAACACAATGGCTGTAGAGAATGAAAAGCAAAGCTGAAAACAAGCAGGGGCTCAGAGTCATGTCATAATTTGGAGAGTGGCTTGTAGAAATGCAAGGATTTCTGATTAAATATTTTGTCAGCAGGAAACCTAGAAAAAATTAGTGGAACAACTATCACCAAGTGAGCTTTCTCCCCACCCCCACCCCCATCCCCATCCCGCATCCATATATTATATTCTTTAGATTATATTTTGAAGCTGCTTGCCTTTCTTTGGTCGATCCCATGTATGTTTCATGATTTATTGGCTTGTCTCTTCCTTAACCATTCTGTTTCAGGAGCTGTCCCATTAGATTCTACATTGCTTCATAGCCCATTTTATATATAGAAAAAAACCAAGCTAAAATTATTCTGTTCTGGCTACAAGGTACAGTGTTATGTAGCAAACATCATAAAAAGTGAAGAAGAATTACTGTTTCTCACGTATTGCACCCATTAATCAACCTCTGGTTGTTTTCCTCTTAGGATGGTAAGAGATTTCATTAGCACTTCCCTGAATTCATATTGCAAAGAACACCTTTGATAGAAGGAGGAGCAAATGGAAAAATATCTTTAAAAGGTAAAGCCATATGTGCAAGTTGTTCCCGACTCTAGGGGGTGGTGCTCATCTCCGTTTCAAAGCTGAAGAGCCAGAACTGTCCGAAGACATCTCCATGGTCATGTGGCCGGCATGACTAAATGCCAAAAGTGCATGTAACACTGTTATCTTCCCACCAAAGGTGATCCCTATTTTTCTACTTGTATTTTTTACATGCTTTCGAACTGCTAGGCAGAAGCTGGGACAGGTAATGGGAACTCACCCCGTTATGCAGCATTAGGGATATGAATCGCTGAACTCGACAAGCTCAATGTCTTAGCACTGAGCCACCACATCCCATAAAAAAAATCTTAGAAACAAAGTAATTATTCTAATAAAATGCTGGACCTAAGTAGGTCTCTCCTATTGTTATCATTTCTTAAAATTTGCTGTATGGATGTAGAAGACGTATGAAGACATTAAACAGTTGTTTTTTTGTTGCAGTCCATCTAAGATGCCTATTGTCCATTAAAGCTCTTAGTTAACTCACAAATAGCTCTGGGTTTTTTTCCCCTCCATATGCACACACCTTATAGGATACATAGACGTCAACTTTTACCACTAGCAAAGCTGTAGCAATGTCATTTTCATATGTCAGCAATTGCATAAACGAAAGAATGAAATGAAAATTTCCATAAAGGCTCTCAGGATCTTGAAGAATACACATGTCCACTTTTCTGAACTTGCTGCCATGATAAGGTGAACTTTAATAGTCATTAATGCCAAGCTAGCTTGTCTACAGTAGAAGATATTATGGGATATAACCCTTGATATCCACAGGTCAACAAGATGAGAAGGACAATCATATTTGGATACACTGTCTACATATCTATGTGCAATGTAGATATAGTATAGCCCATCACAGCTGGAGAGCAACTGCCATACCCTTATATTTGGAAGTTTAAGACTGGAGGTTTAATAGGTTACCAAATGGAGAACTCTACTTGATTATGAGTGTGCGTTGATTCTTACTGACCACATATATTTTTTAAGACTATCTAATCCTAAAAAAGAGCTGTGGTGGCGCAATGGTTAGAATGCAGTTCTGCAGGCTAGCTCACTGCTCACTCCAGAGGTTCAATTCCGAATACCTCAAGGTTGACTCAGCCTTCCATCCTTTTGAGGTCAGTAAAATGAGGACCCAGATTGCTGGAGGCAATATGCTGACTCTGTAAACTGCTTAAAGAGGGCTGTAAAGCACTATGAAGTGGTATATAAGTCTAAGTGCTATTGCTAACTCGGTGCTTGTAAATCAGTAAAGGAGAATATTTATAGCTCAGGGTTGAAATGAGGGGTCCTTGGTGTTCTCTGAGCTTGGTTGTTTTCTCTGAGCTTGTTCTAGCACTGATGATGTTACCTGGTTTGGCTAATAAAATGTCTGCAAGAAAACAACCAAAGGAAGGAAGGAATAGATGTTAAAGAGGCAACTTCCACTTTTTCTCACAACCATACGAAATGCATTTATACTTTTGTATTATAATTTTCTTCTGTCCATAAAATATACTTTATAATCTTCAAACCCATATATCATTTTTTTCTTTTTTCAGCAAAAAGGTTTCTATTATTAGATGTTCTCATAATGCAAAAATAATCTTCGTAGCAACCAGTTCTTAAAAGTTCCATTATTTCAATGATTAAAATTAAAATTATGGTCAACACTATCACATGGTAAAGATCGTCATGTTTACTCTTTCCTGTTGAAAATCTGAAAAATTAATTTAATATTTAATAATCTAAAAATGATTTCACTTGGAACATTTGCCTCGACTAGCTTTTTCATCCCCAAATCCCTCACAAATCCATTTGAAACCAATTCTCAGAAAGCCTCACGAACCAGTTAGCAACTGCAAGCAAATTCATCTAGTCATGTTCCACCACCTGAGCTTCTCCTGGTCATAGAGTAATAAAAAATCTCTCACCCTCAATCATATCAAAAAGGAGAATAAAACTACTTCCACCATTACTGTTCATGTTTTCTAATCCATGTATTTAGGTGCCTAAAAAATCTGACAGATTGCTGTGAGGGGAAGTGTGTCTGGGAAGTTTCTTGATGAAAAATGTACACGAGCATACTACAAACCTTCAGACAATCCCTTGGCTACTCTGCTGCTATTTCTGTTGCATTTAAATGACCTTATGACTTTTAAAGGTGAAACAATAGCTTGTTGGCAATCTTACAGTCAGATGCTTTTCCAATAGCTCTGACTATGGTTGTTGGTTGCTCTGTCAGCTGGATTGGGAAAGGAGATACATTCTAAATGCTACACACAGGAAGATAAAATGCCAGGAATAGAATGCTGAACTGCCATGGCAGAGGGAGAGAGGGAGAAAGAGGGAGGGAGGGAGGGAGGGAGGGAGAGAGAGAGTAATGTGTGGTTTGAGCATTAGTAATGAAGTAATTTCTAGCACTAGCAAGAAATTCTGCCAGTGGAAAACAGAAAGCCCAGATTTGCAAAGCTACAGAGATTCAAAAGAAAATACCCACTTTTTTTCCAATTTCAAATAAATCACATCAGTCAGACATAAATGGACTCGGTTCCTGAAAATAATAACCACATCTGGTCAATCAAGTCTGGATCTGGTTCCAAACTGGAGCAAAGCACTGATGTGGAAGTATCCTCCGAGTGTACTATAAGCCTGTACAGGAAAGATATAGCTTACTAGTAAGTTTAAAGTTTTGCTCAGAGAAGTGTGTAGATAACTGACTCAGATCCTGGCAGCCAAGTTAAATCTAGGGTCTCTAGGGTCTTGTTCAGGACCCTAGAGAGCCATTATCACTCAGTTGCATCACAGTGAGTAAGCTGGATAATGGTCACTCACTATAGATCACTCACTATAGATCTATAGAACTATAGATTCCTATAGTTCTTTTACAAGCCCATTCCAAAAAGTGAGTATTTAAATGGGGGCATCCAGATAAACCTATGTGAAGTGGCCTAATTTGCCATCAAGTAGAGGTATACATCACAGAAAGGACATTATTTGTGTTTCATGTCATCATGCCTGCCTCCTCAGGCACATTCAAGTAGCCGATAGAAGCTTCTGTGTATATAAAGGAAAATTTCTAACATTCTAGAATCACCAGATTTTAGTTCCTCTTCTAGCTCCTGGACATGCCAGAGTAGGCTGTAAAGAGGCAGGCATGGTGACATGAAAGACGTGGTGACTTGAAGTGAGCAATCCATAAGCTTTGCTTTAGAGAAGCTGTTTTGCTTCACAGAATGACTTCAAAGGGGTTTATGACTCTGAAGCAGGAGTGAAATCCAGCAGGTTCTGACAGGTTCTGAAGAACCGGTAGCGGAAATTTTGAGCAGTTCAGAGAACCAGAAAATACCACCTCTGGCTGGCCCCAGAGTGGGGTGGGAATGGGGATTTTGTAATATCCTTTCCCCAGGAGTGGGAAGTGGGGTGGGAATGGAGATTTTGCAATATCCTTCCCCTGCCACTCCCACCAAGCCACACGCACTAAGCCACGCCCACAGAACTGGTAGTAAAAAACAATTTGGATTTCACCACTGCTCTGAAGCTTCAATAGACGGAAGCAGATTCCCTTCAAAGCACTGCATAATAGCAACAATAGCAATAGCATTTAGCCTTACATACCGCTTCACAGTGCTTTTATAGCCCTCTCTAAGCAATTTACAGAGTCAGCATATTCCCCTCAACAATCTGGGTCCTCATTTTACTCACCTTGGAAGGATGGAAGGCTGGGTCAACTTTGAACCTGGTGAGATATGATCTCCCAAACTGCAGTCGGTCGGCAGTCAGCAGAAGTGGCCTGCAGTACTTCATTCTAACCAATGCACCACCGCGGCTCATCATACACATAGACTTATATGCATACCATTTAAGACAGGAGAAGACCATGCTATAATCCCAGATGTCTCTTAATTCTGGTAAGCATATACAGAGCTTGTGAATATCACCTCTCACTTCCAGTTCAGGAGATCAAGAAGTTTGGAAAAGCCATATTACTAACATGATCTCTGATCATGGTCAGTTTTCAAAGGTCTTTTAATCAGCCTCCTGCCATCATGTTTAAGAACATTTTAGTCTTCATCTTTAAAAAAGGCCACTGAAGAAACGATTGGACCCAGAAGAATTACTGCAGAAGAACCTAAAAAAGATGAAAAAGAGATTAAGCTGCTCTCTGGCTTCCCCTATTTCCTAGCATGTTCCTACTTGCCTTGAGATAATTTGCTATCTGGAGATCACTAGGCACTATAAATATTCATAATAGTTATTAAAAATACTTATAGGGGATTTGAAATTTATTTTTAATCATACTAAATACTAGGCTTCTTATTTAAGGATAAATATGAGGACATATAACTTATTTTAATATAACTCTACCAAAGTAGAGTTAGCCACTTACAGACAACAATAAATATCTACATATAATAGACAAATAATAATCATTACTACTATTATAGACAATAATTTTCTATATGTTATGTCTATTATGTCTTTATTAGACATAAACACTAAAATTAAATTAATTAATTTTAAAGATTGAAATAATAATATTTACTAAATTATAAGCAAGAATACAACTATACATATACCCTATACATATGCATAGATAGGACTACAGACACCTCTAGCCTTTACAGAAATAATAGCTTCCCCATTAATTTATTTCAGATTGTACCAGAAGGGAGAAAACCTGGCTCTAGTCCTATTCAGAAATAGTGAATCCTTAAATTTCAGCTCATCCAATTTATGTTCCAACTGAGAGCTTTTGAAATTGAGGATCCAGCTGCAAGATAAAAACAGGATGTGGCATGCCCTTGATATCTCCAAGCCTGACCCATGC